>VDFB02138779.1:0-55608 GCA_007258455.2 Sequoia sempervirens
ACTTTACCTATACCTGCACAAGGAAACAAACAGTGTTAGCATAAAAAATAGAATATGTTGATTATGATGTTGATACTTCTCCTTCAGCTCACTTCTTTCATACTACATTTGATTGATTGTTTCAATGCATTGCTAATAGTATGTTGTACTATTATCGGTGCATCATATATGTTACATCATAGTCGGAGCCACTGACACCCCTCTTTTCCTCTTACAGGTCGACGAAGCTTGAGACAATGAGGTGCACCATTCAACATTGAGCGTCGATAATCAGGAAATGATGACTATGTTGCCACTTATGTGTTTTTCCTTTCACATCTTCAGTAGTGCATTGTGTTGTTAGAAATTTGTCGTCACAGTCACAGTTACATCCACGGCTTGTGTGGATCTTTGATTTCAATTCTTCTTTTCAGTCGAAAAGAAAAATGCATTTATGCAATGTTGTAATACTATTCTGATTGTGAAAACAAAAAAAACCTTGTAAAAATATGAGTTCTTTTTGAAATGAATAAAAGCATCTGAAATGTTATTTTGCACATGTACTCAATTCTGTATTTCTTTTAAATCTGCAACATCTGAATGGCACTTTGCAACTCCATAACTTCACTAAAATGCATAACTGATATTTAATGCAAAGGTAATGTGAAACATCATTTAAAATCCAATCTGTAATTCCACTTTATGGCAAATAATAATTAGCCAGCTCCTCCATTTGAGCTGAGGCAAAAAATATGTAACACAAACAATCAAATCCTATGAACAACTATCTAATCATTGATCCATAGCACAACATTTTTTAGTTAATTACCATATCATGACTCATATCTAGATGATCTAAAATATGAATAATGTTTGGAATAGTAGTATTATATTTTGAACAATGGTTGTTTTATTTTTCGATATCATCTCTCTGGAGCACACTATATGATGTACTAAACTAGAGTGGAGAGGAAAGAGGATGATTTTTCTTTATCTGTTGTCTTGAGGTTAACTATCAATTTGGTGCAAATATGTCACGAGACATGATTTCTACAATGTATCATTGATGATAGTTCCACATTTGCATCAGAAAGTGGTTAGTCTTTGTCTATTTATGCAAGCAATGCTTAGGTCATCTCGGTTCAATTATACCTTGATGCTTGTGTTCACTTGCTATATCAAAAATCATGAAAGTTGTACTCAGGTCATCATTGGTGCTAATTTCCCCTCCGATGCTTGTACATACTTCCAACATTTTAAAACACTCTATGATGATTCAAGAAATCTAACAAAAGGCTAAAAAAATGGCAGGTTTCATTTAGTTTCATTATATTTAGATCAATGTACATATCTGCATACTGGATTTGCATCAGATTTTTCAAAGGATGAACAAAAACATCAATGACTTTCATGTCTCTTTGGACTATTTGTGGAAGACATTCAAACATTTGTTCATCATCATCTTTCATCCTCATTTCATTAATCATTATCATTTCATCTGGGTCCTGTACATATCCTCTAGTTTATCATTTATCATTCATTTTCATATCATTTAAGTACTTTATCATTTAGTTATCCATCATTATGCATTATCATTTCATTTGACATTTTTCATATCATATAGTTTCATTGCATTCCATTGATCATTCTCATATCATTCATTTACATGTCATTTAGATCCTTTCATTTATCATTCATTTTTCCATTTCATATCATTTCCATTTTCATCTTATTTATTATCTTCATATCATTAACTTTCATCATTTCACTTCATTTTGGCATTTCGTTTCATTATCATTATCATTTCATCATCATTTCATCATCATTTTTTCAGCATTTCATTGCATTATCATTATCATTTCATTATCATTTCATTATCATTTCATCATCAATTTGTCATTATCATTTCATTACACTATCATTTCATTACATTATCATTTCATTACGCTATCATTTCATTACATTATCATTTCATTACACTATCATTTCATTACATTATCATTTCATTATGCTATCATTTCATTACATTATCATTTCATTACGCTATCATTTCATTATATTATCATTTCATTACACTATCATTTCATTGCACTATCATTTCATTGCATTAACATTTCACTATATTATTATTTCATTTTATCATATCATTATCATTTATCATTTATCATTTCATCATCATTACAGTTATCATTTCATTTTCATAACATTTCAATACCCTTTTATCATCATTATCATTTCATCTCCTTATCATTATTATTTTAACACCATGTCATTACATCATACATTTCATCCCATTATTGCACTCATCTATCATTTTCATATCACTTATTTATAATAACATTTTCCCCATAAACATTTGACTCATTTCACATATCATTTCTTTTCCTAAATCATATACATACTACAAATTCATGATACATTTCATAGAATCAACATTCATTCTCCATCACATCATCATTATTTATTACATTTTCAAAATACAAAAAAAAAAAATTTCATATATACATTACATTTCCACATCATTTGCCAACACATTACAAGCATTTCCAATATCCCATTGCATATTTTCATTAATCACATCATAGGTCATCCACCTGCATGACATCATTAGTACATATCATAAATCCTTGCCATAAGTATATCATGTTAGTCATCAAATCATTAAAATGCATATCAAAATCCATCTCATCACACATACATATCCATATCATCACAACATCAGAGAAACACATCATCAAAAACTCATCGCCACTGCATATCATCGCTCATCAAACCTAAATACAAATGTCCAAATTTCCAATGAAACTAAATAGTATAGAGAGATACATGAGATATGATAAAAAACAATACACATGTCCCCACAAAATCTGATACATCAATAATCATGTATCAATGGCTCAAGGCTGGCTGGTGGACCCCCCTGATGGAACTGGTCTCGAGGATGATGGCCTGCAACTCGTACTTGCATCAGGATCTCGTCGAGGCCTTGTAACCCCTCTGCTCTGTGTAGCTGTCTGTGATATGCTCTTGGTCCTACTATGAGACTAAGGGTCAGGCTCTATGCGGTCGAGAGGAAAAAACTCCTCATACCTCACCCAATAATACTCAGCCTCCCTATCCATCTCAAACCCCTCTGTAATGGCCTTTTGTAATGATGCACTCTCAACAGTGCCCATAGGTCTCTGTGCCACACCCTCTGCCTCCATTGCCCGCCGTCTGAAAGAATCCCTCTCTATTGCCAACTGGGCTACCTGTGGGTCTGGGGTAGGAGGAGGTACCTATATATGTACCTATACCTAAGCCTGTGCCTATGCCTATGCTTGTGCTAGTTGTTCCTATAATTGCACTGTCAAACTTTGAGCCTGAGCCAACTGGCTCTGCAACTACACCTGCTGCCCCTGAAGTGTCTACACCTAGGCCTACAGAGTATCTATCTATGCTTGTTGTGACATGGAGGAAACCCTGAACATTGTCCTCCATCCAATACTAGTCCTAGGCCTCCACATGATCTGGACATTGCCCAAAAATTATGGCCTCGGTCTCATTGGCCTCACTCTCACTGGCCTATGCTCCCAACCTCTACCATCTCCATCGTCATCCCCATCATCATCATTTTAACTCTCCTCATCCCCACTCTCCCCCTCATCCCCACTATCCTCCTTTCCTCCACCCACTACCTACTCAACACCTACTACATAATCATCTCCCAACCCCTGGCTAAGGTACCACCAAAATGGGTGTTGGCTCATCTGGACATGTGAACCGTGGAAATGGATGTGTATGATAGTAAACTAAGTACTCCTTAGACATGCCAGAATCAATAATATCAGGTATGGCATCCCATACCTCAGGCTATAATGTAGTATCCTTAGTATATGCCACCTGGTAAGAAATGCAAGGACCCCATCCAGGCTCATCCTTGCACTGTCCATAGTGTGTAATGCCCCGAAGCATACCCTGTGTAAAACCAAACTATCTCTATACTCACAAAGCCAAAAAATATCTCTATAATGAATGGTGTGCGGCCTATCAGGAATTGAGGTATACCTGTAAATGGAATCTCCAATGGATCTGTGTCCCATACATCACAATTTGTATAGGACCTCCATATCACAGGTACGGAAAGCCGCATTTTATTTTTATCGCACTGCATCGGATGTGTCGTGATGCATTCGAAGGATAAAACAACGCAATCGCTCTGAGGTGCTACATACACAGTACGAAATTCCGCATTCGACATAAATGAGCCACATCTTCCTGTCAAACCGAGATGCATTCACTCTACTGCGACACATTTTCCTAGTAATGTTTTTTCTTCCTTTTGCATTCTAGTTTTCTTCTTTTTTGTCATTCTCTATTTTGCATTCTATTTTTTTTCTATTTTATGTTATTTTCTATTTGACATTCTGGTTTTCTTTTGTAGCATAGGGTTTTTGTGTTACTATTTTTTTTTGTAGCATGTGGTGGTTATATTTTGTGAGTCCAAGATGATTTAAGAAAACTACTAACTTGTGGTTTTGCAGGTTTGAGTGTCGAAGACTCAATTCTAAACATTGTTCTTGTTTTTTTAGATTACAACACATTTATTTTTGGTGCACTTAAAATATACATGTCTTATATTTTTTCTGATTGTGTTTGAAAGTGGTAGGTGAGTATGCTCTCACCCTATGCAAACTAGGTGATCAAAAATCCAGACCCATTTTATCCTTGTGTAACCCTAATGCAATAATCGAAGTATCCTCTCCCCTTATGCAGTAATGCAATCTTGGGTGTAAGAGAAATGATTATTACCTCTAGAAATTGGGCCTTCCTGGGGATTTCATCACCCCAACATGACTCAAACCGGCAATGGAGCTAAAGCCAAGCTACCCCCGACTGGTATATAAATGTGAATCTTAAGGGAAAACCTAAGATTACGAGTGCGAATGTGTCATATGGATAGAGTAGTACTCACATAAAACTTGTTGATCCTACCCTCTTCAGGCTGGAGTTCCACCTAATTGGAGCTTAATATTGTGCCCCATGTATGGCCACTCAAACGGGGGTCCCGAATTAAACACCATTGTTTAGTAGCCAAAAACCTTCTATTTTCTAGTGTAGCACTGGTTGGTGTGAAGGCATCCACATCTTCACAGTCTATAGTAGAGGTGATCAATCTTCCATGGGAGTTTCATGGGGGTTGGAAGCTTGGTTGGCTTGAGAAGAGAGTGCACTGTAAGGGGGAGCCCATGCAGCCAAGCTTCTGAATTCACATGCTACTAATAAGTGGTTGGGGAAACCCACATGGAATCTAGCGAATATTGTCCTGGCTTAACCATAAGATTGTACTTGTTCTCTTTTGTGTTTGATTACTTTAAAAATATTGTGTTTTCCAAGTTTTTTTTGGATACTAAAATGAAACAAACAAACATTCACACATCTAGAAACAAACAATCAACTTCAAAAAAATTGGATTTTTTTACCAAAACTTCAGGTCCAAACATTTTAGCCTACTGTCAAACCATTTTTTTTAGAGGTCTTTGTCACCAAACCATAATTGAAATTGCTCAAAACATTCATCACTTGCATTCACTAGCTTTCATTTTGACCATAGGTTTACAGATCTTAGTTGCATTCCCGAGGTTTCGTAATCATCATTTCCAGCATGAACTTGTTTTCAAGTCTCATCTTGGCAGACTTTGGATTAGGCTAACTCACCATACTTTGCAAAACCATTGTTTCAAAACTAGGTTATCTTGGGACATAGTCATTATTCCTCTTTTCAGTCATTGTCCTTTTTGTGAGAACCTCCAACTCAATAGTCTAGTTAGCAAGGCTCACTCATCATTTGAACCTTGTCAATTAGTCCCCTTAGCATGTCCTTTTGATAACCAAAATTGAAACATAAGTCAAGCATAGATTGGTTAAGCAGAACCTTTCTCCAAATATTTTCCAAACTTAGTCCTCATTTTAAACTTAGACTTTGCATTGTCCATCTCTAGTCCTTATTTTGAACCTAGACTTTGCATTAATCATTTTAGTCCTTAGTCATCATTATCAACTTAGTCCTCCTTTGGAACTTTGACCCTGACAACCTTGGCACCTTTCGTTCATCATTTCCTTAGGCAAACATCATCATCATCTTGCATTGTCATCTTTTATTCCAAAATCCAAAAAAAAAATAGTCTTCATTTTACATTCGTCATTTCCTTTAGACAACATTGTCATATTGTCATCTCTTATTATCGAAAATAAAAAAAACATAGTCTTGCATTGTCATCCTTTATCAAGAAAATCCAAAAAAATTGGCTAACATCATCCTTGCACTTAGTTATCATTCTCATCATTGTCATCTGAGCAATTTCTTCTTATGGTGGAAACTAGACTCCAAATACAAAGAGGACAAATGGAAAACTTTGGACAAGATTTCAATCCCAACATCGATAATAAAACTTATGACACGAACCAACATTGGAATTTTTTTGACCCATTTCACAACATGAACATGCAATCTTCCATGAACATGCCATCTTCATCGCGAAATCCTTCTGAACCATTCATACAAAGAGACCAAAATGGACGATTATATGCAGAAGACTTAGAAGTTGTAGCACAAAATCCTGATATAGCCTCCTTTGTACAAAAATTAGTCTTACATGACCCTCAAAGGTATCTATCCATGCTTTTGGACCATGGGGCTAAGTTACCACAAGGCTTTGACATAAATACTTTGGGACCTCCATCCATCAACCCTCACTATCAAGAATCACTTAACAAAAATCCTACCATTAATCTCCAATCCAATTATTACCCTTATCCTAACCTTGAAAAGGGAAGCCAACTGTCCACTAGTCCATTCCAAACCTCCACGTCATATTCTGGCCCTTCACCTATCAATCCCGTCCAAGTCTACATGCCTTATCAACCAACTACCAACTCATGTCAAGTCTCCACATCCTATCTTAGTCAACCTTATACTAGTCCATTCCAAGTCTCTGTGTCATATCCTAGTCCTTCACCAACTAGTCCAGTCCAAGCCCCCATGTCTTATCCTAATCTTGTAGACACTAATTCATTCCAAGTCACCCCCTCACAAGCCACATCTAGTCATGAAAATTTTGTCATTACTCAAAGGAACATCCCATTGTCTAAACTTGAGGATACATGTTAAAACGAAAGCCCCAAGCATGACCTTATAATGTCACCCTCATGTCAAGAACAAGGTAGTCCATCCCATGACCCTATCTCAAAGTCCATTCAAGAATTCCTTCAAAACAATCATGACATCCAAAATACACCTACCCTTGACAAAGATTTCAATCCCAATTATATCATCCATGAAAACCCCATCTTTGACCAAGACCCTACCATTGACCAAGAAGTAAAAAACAATCCACTCCTTGACTTTTACGTCATTCATGATCAAACACTTGCCAACCCTATACAGGCTTGGACTATTGACACTTTCCAGAATGAGACACTTGCCTCCATGACACACATAGACGATACTCCTCAAGAACAAGATTCTTCCATTATGGACATATTTGCAAATGATCAAGCTATAGCTAAATTTACTGGACTCTATGACATTGACCATAACGATGGCTTCGACATCAACTTGGAAGCACCAGTAGAATCATCTAAACCTGACATGTCACAAGATTAGACCAAAGATATCCGTCAGAAATATGTCCAACATGTCAATGAACCTAAGACATCTTATCAATTAGGATCATCCACCTTTGTCAGAGTAGGCTTTCTCGCAGACAAAAATATTCCAAATAATAGTGTCAATATAAATCATGATGGGATAGCATCTTGCTTTCAAAACAATAAACACCCCATCACAAACATAATCTGTCAAAACATGCAATATCAAGGAAAAGGACTAGGCATACACGAGCAAGGCATTCAAGAACCAATACAGCTCCATGCAAATTAAAGACATCAAGGTCTTGGATATTCTCTAGTCAGAAAATCAAACGATGTCAGTGGAACCTCCTCAATACTAGGGGAAACTTTATCAGATATAAATGTCAAAATGGAGTCCATGAGTGATCCTTGTCATAAGACTACTGCCAACACCTCTTCTATCCACAACATAAATTGTCATTCCATCATAAATAAACCTTCCCTTTAGAACCAACAAATACAAAAGACATACAAATCAAAAAATAAAAATCAAATGTCAAAGGCCCCTGAATCAAACAAAAAGACAAGTGGACAAATGAAATTAAAATGGGTCCCAAAGACAAGTGGATCAAGCATAGAAAATATGTCAAAAGGAAAAGTTAATCACAATGTGGAGCCACAAGACAAGAGGATTTCTACTTATAACAAATGTCCACCTCCTTCAAAATGATCATCAATCAAGGCATATAAAAGTGTTGGTTCCAAACACCATCACAATCAAAATTCCAAAATACGTCATCCACCATCCCAAGTTTGGAAAATAAAAAATGATTCATCTAAACGTCCAAACAACTTTTCCACATCCACCATCATCTGTCATAATCTTAATCTCGTCTAAAGTCCAAAGATCCCACATCACAAATCCATCGCATCATGGCAGCAACTCTTTACCACAAGGAGTCTCATGGCACTCTATCGCGATGTGCGTATTCTGATAAGACCAACTCTATTATCAGAAAGGACCATGATGACATCAATCAATTGTATGCAAGCGCTATCATTCTAACAAGGCAACTACTTCAAAAATGTCATTATTGGCATATCATGGCACCAGTCTCTACATCAGCACCATTAGTGGATTCAAAACAATTAGTGGTTATCTAAAGCATCAAGGCTATCTGCAATATCAAAAATACAAATACAAAAAAAATTGAAAAATATAAAAAAAATTCACCTTGATGAAAACCTGGCAAACAGGCATCTTGGTGACACAAAAAAATTCAAAAAAAATCAAGAAAATAGTAAAGAGAAAAAATTTGTCCAATGGTGAAAACCTGGCAAACAGGCGCCCTAGATAAGTACCATGATGAAAACCTGGCAAATAGGAATCATGTGTAAAATAAATCATCTATGTGCACTTTTTCACTTGGGGGAAAGTTGTCTCATTTCCCATGCCTTCCTCTTAACATTGGCATCTGATCATTTAATCCATATCATTCCCACCTATCTTGTTCTTGACATAAAATAGGCACACATATATTATGCTTTGGGAAAAATCTTGAGATGTCTATCCTTTGGTCATATACAATTCACGAAATGTCATTTCATTACTTTCATAACCTCATTATCCTTATGCAACATAGTCCTTTGAAAATCATATGACAATTCCCTTAGTCTCATGTCCCTCGTCCTTTACCAAGGCCACCTCTCATCTTTTCAGATCTATCACCTATCTTGGCTTTCCCTTGACAAACAGTCTACGGATACTCCATCATCCCATCTAGTCCTAACCAAATCATTCCAAATGCAACGAGTCTAATCCATACAAGCACATTATCCAAAATATTACTTGACTTTGTTCCTGGCCTGGCTGCAGACCTTGATACTTTCGTCACATTATTGCCATCCTCATGTTGTTTTGGGATGCGTCCTTCCCACGTCAAACAACGTTGTCATCACCTATCAATTGGTATTCAACTTGACTAGGGGCACAATCATGTTTGTCCTTGGATTCTCATGTGTAGGCATCAGTCACATGCATTTTTCATGATCCTCTTAAACCATTCAAAAAGACAAAAACATCATAAAAAATTTCCTAAAAAAAAAGGACAAAAACATCATAAAATTTCTTGAAAAAAGACAAAAACATTATTAAATGTCCTAAAAAAAAGACCTTAAAAAATCAAAAAATGTCCTGAAGAAATCCAAAAAATTCAAAATATGGAAAAAACACAAAAACATCCAAATAAATGGAAAAATACCAAAAAAAAAGTCAAAGTTCATCAAGTCAGTCGTATTAGTCTTTGTCACTTGTTGAACTACGAGGGCATTGAGTGAATGACGTAGGCAAGGCCATCTTTCGATGAGCCCCTGAGGTTGCACTAGGTCAGTCCATTGGGGTTCAGGGCACTACACTGACACACACATCAAAATGTCTTCAAGTCAAACAAGTTATTTCAAAACAAGCAAAACTCTTAAAAAAAACTCTGGCAATTCCTTAATAAACATGACAATCACATCAGCATGTCAACATCGACATGTAGTCAACACAAGTCAATTCAGTCAACTTTAGTCAAATTTGGTAAAAAAATGTCAAATTATCATAACCTTTCAAACTATCAACTCTTGGTTATCTTTTGGATGTGTCCTTCTAAAGAATAGCCTCTGTCATTTATGCCTTAGGATGTGTCCTTCCTAGGCATTGTCATTGTCATCCAACATTTTTAAGGGATCCTCTCGACATTTAAGGATCACTCCTCTTGACATCAGTATCTTTTAGATGTGTCCTTCTGAAGAACAAAATTTGTCATTTATGTCTTAGGATGTGTCCTTCCTAGGAATCATCATTGTCATCCAACATTTTTGAGGGATCCTCTCAACATTTAAGGATCACTCCTCTCGACATCAGTATCTTTTAGATGTGTCCTTCTGAAGAAAAAATTCTATCATTTATGCCTTAGGATGTGTCCTTCCTAGGCATTGTCATTGTCATCTAAATTTTTTTAAGGGATCCTCTCGACATTGGTATCTTTCAAATGTGTCCTTATGAAGAAAAAATTATGTCATTTATGCCTTAGGATGTGTCCTTCCTAGGCATCATCACTATCACTGTCACTGGCATTTTAAGGGATCCCTTTTGACATTTAGGGATCAATCCTCTCGACATCAACATTATTCAGGATGTGTCCTTGAATTTGGAAATCTTCGACATCCGTCATCTTGGCATCGTCAAAACCTTGACACCCTAGCATCTCGACATCATCAAACCTGACATCTTGACATTAAAACACTTGGCATCCAGACACCCTTGGAAAACACTTAGCACTTGTCTTTTGGTTTTTCATCATGTTACTAGTTTTTTAGCGAGATTTCGACAACAGGATTTAGAGAAGCGGTGACGTATCATGACGTTTGTCTTGTCTTTTGAAACTCATGTTACTAGTTTCTTAGTGAGGTTCTGACAATGGGATTTAGAAAAGCAGCAACATCTCATGATGATTGTCTTACTTTGTCATTTTTGGGACTATCTTGTTACTAGTTTCTTCGCGATGTCCTGACAATAGGATTTAGAGAAGCAACGACGTATCATGATGGTTGGTTTGATTCTTCATCATGCTACTAGTTTCTCAATGATGTCTTGACAACATGATTTAGAGAAGCAGTGACGTATCATGATGATTGGCTTGTTTTGTCTTTTTTAGGCAGTCATGTTGCTAGTTCATCAAGGATGTCCTACCAACAGGATTTAGAGGAGCAACAACATTTCATGACTTATCTTTATTGTCTTTATTTGTCTTTTTATGCTCATGGTTGATTGTGACAAAAATACTGGGGCAATTGTGTTAATATGAGTCGTGATCATCCTTGTATGTGATTGTTAGTCTCGTGTGATGGTACGACCTTGCACACCTTGATCTATGTCATATCATGGTGTTTGTTAGCCATTACAATAATCTTCCCAATGATGATTAAGAGCAATAAATATTAAAGTCCTATGGTAATATGTTGAAGGATTTGGTCTAGGAACTAACATGCATCTCCTTATGTCTTGTCATCTTCTCTCACTCATCTCATATAGGCATTGCATCCATATCATCATCCATATCTTTTGCACTAACATTTCTTTGTCTCATCATATTCTAGTCTTCTCATCAATTTCAAGAGCACACCCGTGTTCTTGGAACCTAGCTATCCTCTCAAGGGGGCATACCACTACCCTCCTCGTCGTTCTTCGTCATCTTATTTTGCACTAGGGCATATTTTTGACTTATTTTCTTTGTCACAATGCGACATGCTACATTATGACAAAGAGGGGAAAAATGTAGACACTTAAAAATGACCTAGGCCTGCAAGCTTTATTTTACAACTTTTTTCCTAGTATAATTATGATATTTAATTATTTCCTTGGTCCACATTCGACTATTAATTAAATAATTCATAATTATTTAATTAGTTCATGTTTGCATTCTTCATGATTATTAAATAGATAAATTTTATTTTATTTATTCGATATGTCACTAATGGTCTATTATCTTCTTAAAATTAAATAAATCTCTTAATTTATTTAATTCCTTATGTCTTCTTGATTATTAAATAAATGAATTTAATTTATTTATTTAATATGCCACTAATTCTCATAATTAAATGATTTTATTAATTTATTTAATTATTAATCATATCCTCTAAATTAAATAATTATCTTTAATTATTTAAATTGCCAAATTTAACTTTTCCCTCATTTTAAATAAATAAAATTATTTAAAATGATCTCACATTCTTTACTGTTAGTTCATTTTAGTAAATAATCTAAAAATCAATTATTTATTATCACACAAAATCCATATTTTTGAATTAATTTAATTCAAAAAGGTAATCTTCTTCCAAAAATCAAGTAATTGAGAAAATTCTTGATTTTCCAAATCTGCTTTTCAGTTCAACTCTTATCTTATTGATTTTTCGAATCTTACAAATCAAGCAGTCTTTATCTTTTTGACTAATTGTCACATTTATTCTCAACCGTTGATTTGATTTTCTCAAATGACATCTTGACCTCTCATTTAATTATTTTTCCCTAACCCTTATTAGGGTTTGTCACATGAAATCTTGTTCATAGATTTTAGGCTTTCTCAACTTTCAGTCTCGCCTGTCCATCCAAAATTGTATTTTCTATAAAATGACAATTTTGCTCACATTTTCGACTACTCAAGCTCATACTTAGATATCACAACATTTATACTTGATTTCATTAAGTCTTAGATATTTTCTTGGCATAGTCATTTCATTATTTCTCATAGGCATAGACATTTAGTAATCAAATCCTTCAAAGCTTGTTTAGGACTTCGTCATAGTCTTTGGCATCAAATTTCTCACACACTCAATCTAAGGGCAACAATCAACAAGTTAGAAGGTTCTATGAAGGTGAATCTAGGAAGCTTCAATGAGTGATAGGTATAATCATTCTTATTTTAGTTTTCATTGTTCTTGGTAGCTTCTTTGGGTTTTTATGCTTTATTATTTGATAATCTAACCTTAGGAAATTAACCCATTGATACAATTACATTTGTACAGATATGGTTTTCTTTTCTCATTTGTTGTAATTGCAACATTGGAATGAAACTATAATTAGTTTCATTTGACAATCTTTATCATGCATATTGACTTATCATACTATGGTTTATCTTTTAAATGTTCAAACAAACAACACAAAAGAATAAACACTAAACCTTATTTCAGCTGAAAGCTAAAAATTAGGTAACATTTTTCAAAAAATTTGCTATATGTTTTCCTACTAAACATGAGACCAACTGCCTAAGCTTATCCATTGGGCATGGGGTCACTCAGAAAGCTAACACCTCCTGAAAACAATATTGAAAATTGTTGTAACTCACTAAACTAGAAAGAGACACTTTGAAAACTTATGAAAAAACAACAAGAAAATGAAGCAAACTAACTATGAAAAATAACACTTAGGGAAATGAAAGATGCATCTAAAATGAAACTATACTAACCTACTCTAACAAACAAAGAAGCTGGTAAAAAAAAACCATTGAAATATTTAAGAAATAACACCCCTTTTTAATCAACAACTGATGCATTACATGATTATGCACTGCTAAAAGAAAATGAAACACAAGTAGATATTCAAAAGACTATTGAAATGTTTCATAAAATATGTAAATAAACTCACTTACACCTTGATTTCAATCATGCCTATTGCTCTCTTGAACTGGACAGGTGAGCTAAATTCAATTACCTTCAGTTGTAACTCCAAAATTAGCTTCTTCTTCAATTGCATCCTCATACTTGGGTGCAAGCATGACCTCTAGTACTTCAGTTTCCTTTGAACTGGCTAAATATCTAATGGGGCAGCCTCTTGAAATGAAAAAGGTTGAACTTCCCTTCTTGGTTTCTTCTCTTCCTCCCTATTATTCATGGTTTGATTGCTTCGTGGCTTCACCTTGCATTATGATTTTCCATGATGATTCTTTCTCCATTGTTAATGAACAATCACCTTCCATCAAGGTAGCTAATAACTTATCAAAGCTATTAGCTATTGGAAGGCTCTTAAAGTCATCTTGTTTAACCTTCAAATCCACATTATCACTCAAAGAGATGTACTCCAAAATAGGATTTTCTTCTTCAATGAAGGTAGCAAAGTGTTCAAATAGTGAAGTAGCTTCTTGAAACAAACTCTCAATTGATAAATCAGCTTCAAGCTATGTTGTGCAATAGAAAGGAAGCTCATCAGACCATATAAGACATTGCATATCATGTTCATGAGAAGTTTCTTGCTTAGACTTGTGAACTTGTTGTTGAATTTCAGCATGAGTGACAAACTCCTCTACTACATTTGATTCCTTTTCCTCCAATTTTGAACAAAAATGTTCAATTATACTAGTGTATACCTTTTCATAAAGCTCAATATTAGCCTTTTCATCCATAGCATGCTCAAAAATATCTAATCTGGTAGTACATTGTCTTCATGGTCAGATTTTTCCACCATTTCACCTTGCTATCATGTTGGGACATTTTCACCATCTTTAACAACACTAGGAGGATCATTAGCTAAAACATTGCACAAAACATTTTGAGAAATCTTCTCCTATTTAGCCTTTTGTAGCTATACCCTATATTCCTCCATAGTGAAATGCAACAAGTTACACTCCTAGTCTCCTCCATGTTGAGTGAGTTGTGTGAGCCAAGGTTCTGCTCTTCTTTTACCTTCTAGATGTTAGAGAATGGTTCCAATTGAATGATAGATGGAGGAATCTTATAGGGTGGAGCAGATGGCTCTTTCCAACTTGAAAACCTATGGGTAGAAGGCTTGTTGGTAGGGCCACTCTATGGCTCAATAGGTTCTTCTTGTCTAAACCTAGGGAGCTTGTGCTTAGTAACATCTTCATTCATAGGATGATTCAACATTGCAAGAGGAATTGAGCTGAAAGTAGGAAAGGGAAGAGTTGCTTGAGCTTCATATCTTAGTTGGAATTCCTCTGTAGCCATTTTCTTTGCTAGAAATTCCTCATGATGTCTCCTTTGAATCTCCATCTCCTACTCTTGAATGTATTCCTAGAAGGCTAACCCCTCCTAATGCATGTCAACCTCATATTGTTGCATTTGATACTCTTGTTCATTATTGATCTCATCCAACTAACTACATAAATCTGGCAATATACTGTCAATATTGCTAATCCCCATATCATTAGCATTTTGGGGCTACAAATGTGAACATGACTATTGTTTTGGAACAAAATATCTTTCTTGAGGCTAGTTATGGGCATATACCAGCTGATATTGAGATTGATCAAGAGTGGGAGGTTGGGAAACATCATGAGAATGCTAGTAACTTGCTACCATAGGGTTATTTGAAACAAAACTAGCAAGTTGTTTAGTGTGATATAGTCGGTAAGAGGTCAAACATGCATGATTTCCATGGAATGATGGGTAATTGGAATTTTCATGATATGTTGGGTGATATGACATGTCTCCATGAAATATGGGCATGTTTATTCATTTAGAAGTTGGAAAATGTGAAAAATTGGATTTACTTGAATCTAACCAGCACTTGATCATACGAAAACCAGTAAAACTTCTCAAAGTCTCTAGGTATGTACAGAAAATGCCTCCAAAAGGTTGAAACTATTGCTACACACACCAAACTTGCAAAATCAAATGTGAAAAAATTAAGTGAGAAGCAGCTCATCGTCCCACCAAGCATGCCAAAACTGTTAGGGATCCAAATCTACACCCCAATTCCAAGATATGAATGAACTTAACAGGTTTGGATGTAACATGGAACTTCTTTCATGTTGTGGGTGTCCTATTTGAAAGTAGACCTCTATATTATGTGTTTGATTCCCTTGTTGATGCCACCTAACTACTAATTTCTAAGATAAAGGGTAAGAATTGTAGGAAAAATGAACCTAATATTGAAAATATCTAAGGTGAAACACCAAATAAATATTAGGATCTGATAACATCCTATCACATTCAAATCAATATCATAAAACTTGATTTACACAACTCATTTTCAAATGCAATTTACATAAGTAATTTATAAGGAGGTCTCTAAACAGGGCTTTTAGAAGGAAAACAATGGTTTCACAACTAACAACACTATTAAATAACACAAATTATAACCTGCCAACATTCATTTTCTGCTAAATAGATGCATAAACATGAGACAAATTTACAAGGAAAGATAAATTTTCACAAGACAAACTGATCAATCATTAACTACATAGCATGAAACATGAAATGAGAAGGTAAAATGATCTATTTTATTAATTCAAAGTTCTTACTATATCACAAGTCCATCTGAGTTGCAATACTTCTCCATCAAAAATAGCTCCAAAACAAGCTATCCTGTTGCTGGAAAAAAAAAACTACCTCCAAAAATGCCCAAAATGAACATACTTAAGCAAAAAGATCATACAACTCTCATGCTTACCCATCTAGAATGTTCTGGTTAGATGAGGCACAAAATCCAAAAAAGAACCTTCCAAAATCACTCCAAAAGGCCTCCAAAGTGGTGAAAAGTCAAGCTCAAACTCAAGTCATGCTAAAAGTGTGACAAAACTCCCTACAAAGTAGTACATGTTTCTCCAAAATAGTCAAATACTTCACCCCCCACACTCTCCTCATGTTTGTAATTCAATCATTTTGTCTCACAACTTTGACTCATGTAATATGTGTGTTTTGGAAACACAAGACTTCAAAAAGGCACTAAAGATAATAACTTGATTAGGTGATTCATATACATCACTAAGTCAAGTTATTTTACATTTCAAAGAAAAATATAAGAGGGCCCACCACCAATATGAATTACATTACATTTGCAAGTGAAAAATATCAAAGTGATTAGAAAATCACTCAAATGATATTTTTATATTTTGAAATAGATGCAAAAACAATCATGAAGTTTCATAACGCTTTCAAAAGCATTAAGAAGATCACAATTCCTCCAAGGCACTTGATCATTTTACTTTTCTCATTCTACATGCCAAGGTCACATCTGGTCAACATTCTGATTTTCAAAGGCAACTCAATAAAGGTTCAAATTTGGCCTATATGGACAACCTCCACACTTCTTGGTAGGAATATTCTAAGGTTTCAAGGGACTAAGGAATTCATGACCAAAAGGTCAAAGGCATGACCTATGACTTGACACACTCCATATGTTTCATGTTTAAAACACTTAGCAATATTTGAAACAAGGCATTAGACTTAAGGCATAAAATGCCTAAGTCATGAACTTACCATTCAGCCCCCATTATGCATTAACATGAGATTCATTTTTTAAAACATGCGATAAAAATCTCATCAGCATCTAGAAGGGTGAAACCCTAATCATCAAAAGATAAAAAATGTGGAAAAAACACCATCATTTTGTCATCAATCTCTTGGAAGAGACATGTTGTTGACATGGGGTTTGAAGTTGACATTGGAAATGATGCTTAACATTGTTTTTTCATGGCGTTTTCTTATGGAAAGTGCATTAAAACACATGTAAATGCATTTATTTGACATAAATCTGCATCCTTTTTACTTCTTTGGAGCTCATCCATTGATTATAGGCCACGACCTGTAGCATTGTCTTTAATCATGTATTTCATTTTGTTCTTTCTATTGTTACTTCTTTTCACCAAACAACCGCCATGAGGGGATATGGAGCTCGAACCAAGGCCATTTCATAAAACCAAAATGCTTTCAAGTTGAAAAAAAAAAGCAAAAATCTCTAGTAAGCTTTAAGTCGACTCCATTCATCATATTTTGAGCAAAAGAAAGCTATTTCGAGTGCTCCATCTTGAGAATATAACAACAATGTTTATTTCTTTCTTTGCATTTGGAATCAAATTAAGAAACCCCAATCTCTTTGTTGTTTCATTAAGAAGTGTTGTCCCATTAGCCACGACCATGAAAAGAGAAGTAGGGTTTTTCTTGCTGGTCATTTCTTTAAATTCCATGATGGATTTTGAATGACACTGCATTTGCAATTTATAGTAAAAAGAACCAAGTGGGTTTTCTGTTATATCTTCATTTTCTTGTATTATGCATTTTAAATCAAAAACCCCAAATGGGTTTCATGGTTTTGATGAAAACTTAGATTTTTTGCAAAAACATCAAGTGGGTCACCCTCAATTTGTAGAAAGATTGCTTTTATGTAAAGACCCCAAGTGGGTTTTGGCTTTTTCAATGAAAAACCCTAGATCCTGGGTTACAATTGTAGCTGCAATTTTGAATTAGTCACAACCATACATTCTATATTTTAGATTCATGGCCATTCGACTCTATTCTTGTCACTTTTGATAAACCTTGGATGGGTTTTATGTATGGAGAAGAAAACCAATTCCAGATTTCTTGTTTTTTGTTGCCATAAAAATGGTAGCTAGTATTGGACAATCACCTAGATTATAATATGAATGAGATTTCCTGAGAGAGCTATGAGGTAAAACAAGAGCTACACCTGTAACTATTCCATAATTTTTTTTTGTTTTGTGAACAAAATATAACTTGCAAAAATGACTCAATGCCATTGCACAACATGGGTATAATCCATAGGCTCTATGCATCCATTCTAGTTTTTTGGATTTTATCATGTTCACCTTTTTTTGGCTATGAACTGCCCTATTCATTCTCAATGACAACTCTAGGGAGTATTCCCTGTAGTAGCTATGATGTTTGGGGCTGCTCCATTTAGTACACCATACTATCCTTTTAATGATAAATCTTCATGTTCCTAAATACTCATGGTATCCCCTTATTATGCCTCAAATTATTTGACAAAACACTACCACATGAAACTTTGGAACCATGATCAGCATAATGGACTACCTTTTGTAGCTTATCTGCTCATAAAAGTTTCCAAAGAATGACATTTTTTCATACTTGTCAAGGTTCATTATAGACTTGTCATGAAGTCTCATCCTTGCACTATGATTTGCAACTACCACTGCCCTCGCATGACTATCATGTCATCTTTAAATATGCATTGCTTTATGGAATTTATGTCAATGTTGATGTTCTATAGCTAGAATTGTCTTGATGTCTTCCTTTTCATTGGAACTCTTCTTGATGATGAATGGCACTATTGAGTTGATTCTATGCTCTAGCACTGTTGCTTTGTTATTTTCTTCTATTCCTTGTAGTAGCAGTCATTTACTACTATCTATGTAAATTTTGCACCTTGGATTTATGGCTCTGTTTAGGGAGAGGCCTTCTTCCTTTCCATCTACAACATATTTATGTCTAAAGGGTATTTTGAATCATTTTGAACAACACTAGAAAGGCATTCTAAGTCCTTGGAGAGATCAAAGACATCTTTCTGATAAACAGACATTCCAATTGTTGAGGAATTGATATAATCATAGTGAACTATGCTTTCATCTTTCATTCTCAGATACTATCATATAGTGGCACTTGATTAATCATGGGGACTAATATATTCATTCTTGATACTATTGAGACTAACCTCAGCACAAGATCTCTTGACCCTATCTATGTTGTACTAATTGTTTGGTTGAGAACTAAAGGACTTATCAATGAATTCTATCTTAATGAGTACCTTACAAAATTGGTTTTCCAGGTCTTCCATAGCTTGTGATATGCGCAAAGAGACATTTTGGCCAACAAAACATCTCTCCATGACCATTTTTGAGCAATTACTAAAACTATCATAAGCTCTTATTTTACATGTTGAAACCTTAAACAATTGAAGATCCTTTTGGGAATTTCATGATCATTTCTTGTTGTCCTCGAGACTAGCTTTTATCTATCATTGTCATCAATGATCAAAATCCTTCCCTTTGTTAATGGCTACCTTTTGACAATCTGCACTATCCCTTTGAACTCTTGTTTGAAGTCATGAATTTGGTGGTCCTTGTTAATGTGTTTTATGATCAACTCCTTGTATATAGCTTGTTACTCATAGACTATTCATCATGCTTATAACTCCACATTGCTTTCTCTGTTGTTGTTAAATTTCTATCATTTTCATTTTCTAAAAACAATAGATTGTGCAACCAATTGTGGTAAATATCTCATTCCCATTAAAAGTTACACTTTGTAAGTTGTGAAACTTGACTGCTTCCCCATTTCCATCAATAAAGTTACTGTCAATTACATATCACTTGTGGAGGTAATCCTTGGGTTTGAGCAACTCAAGAAAATGTAGATGAAAGTTGATCATTATGTGACACCGAACAGTGCAATTGAAATGTCTGACTACCCTTCCTTTCTTCTTCATCTATAATGTAATCTCTTGTGACCATTTCTTGTTTTCCTTTAGTAAATTCAAAATAAATGTCTTTGTTGTCATCTTGCATGAAATGAGAATACATTTTTCACCTATGGACTGCCTTAATTTCTTCTTCATTATTTAAGAGATGCATAATTGAACTTTATGCATCTATGATTGGACTTGATGCATCTCCAAAATCACTTACTTATTTTTATAAAATGGATTATGGATCCACTCAAGAATATTGAAAGACATATCCAACAAAATGTGTTGCATCTTTTAAATCTAATAATGAAATTTGATCAACTAGTGTGATTCCATAATGATTTAATGCATTGATAACATGTATATCTTTGATCAATTTTCTCAATTTCCCATTTCTCTCAAAGCATGCTGATATCTACCCTTGTGGGAGCCACATTTACCCCACATGTTGCATTTAACTGAATCAGAACAGTAACAAGACTTATCCTAAATCTGCACGTGAAGCAAACAAGTTAGAGAAATAGATGCATATTCTAGATGTGTTTGATGACTTCACTATTTTCCAGGACATCCAAGGTTTACATGCTTATTTAATGCACTTAGGGATCAGTTTATACATGCATAGGTAGGTGTTCATGTAAGGTTTGAGATCTTTCATTTCTTAGATCATCACTCTAATGTCAATGTTTTTTCCAGATACAAGAGCTAAGAGCACTACGGAGTTGGAAAAGACACAAGTAGCTCGGGGACAACAACAGAATGAGAGGACACCTTCAAAGCTAGTCATTCTTAGGAAATGACTGGTCTCCATCCTTATATGCACATTTATTTCCTTAATTATTCATTTATAAATTATTTCTTTATTTTCATTGAATAAGTAAAATTAGTCCCTTGGCTTGTGAGGGACATGTACACTTCATGATTATCAATAGAGATTACATTTGTACACATATGGTTCTCTTTTCTCATTTTTTGTAATTGCAACATTGGAATGAAAATCTAATATATTTCATTTAACAATCTTTATCATGCATATTGACTTAGCAAACTATGGTTTATCTTTTAAATGTTTAAAAAAACAACACAAAAGAATAAAAACTAAACCTTATTTTAGTTGAAAGCTAAAAACAAGGTAACATTTTTTGTGACATATCCTATATATTTGCATGCTAAACATGAGACGAACTTCCTAAGCTTATCCATTGGGCATGGTGTCACTCAGAAAGCTAACACAACCTGAAAAAAACATTGCAAATTGTTGTAACTCACTAAACCAACAAGAGATACCTTGAAAAGTTACAAAAAAATAACAAGAAAATGAATAAAACTAACTAAATATGCAAAAAACACTTAGGGAAATGAAATTTTCATTTGAAATGAAACTACACTAACCAACAAAAAAGCTGGTCAAACAAAACCATTGATAGGCTTTCCGAAATAACACCTCTTTTTAATCAACAACTGATGCATTACATGATTATGCACTGCTGAAAGAACATGAAACAATTGCATATATTCAAAAGACTATTGCAATATTTCATCAAATATGTAAAGAAACTCACTTACACCTTGATCTCAATCATGCTTATTGCACTCCTAAATTAGACAGGTGAGCTGAATTCAATCACCTTCAGCTGCAACTCCAAAATCAACATCTTCTTCAATTACATCCTCATACTTGGGTGAAAGCATGACCTTTGGTACTTCAGTTTCCTTTGAACTGGCTAAATATCTAATGGGGAAGCCTCTTGAAATGACAAAGGTTGAACTGCCCCTGTTGGTTACTTCTCTTCCTTCCTACTTTTCATGGTTGGATTGCTTCGTAGCTTCACCTTGCATAATTATTTTCCATGTTGATTCTTCCTCCATGGTTAATGAACAATCACCTTCCATCAAGGTACCTAATAACTTATCAAAGCTATACTTCTCTTGGAAGGCTCTTAAAGCTAGCTTGTTTAACCTTCAAATCCACATTATCACTCAAGGAGATGTACTCCAAAATAGGCTTTTCTTCTTCAATGAAGGCAAGCAAGTGTTCAAACAGTGAATTAGCTTCCTAAAGAAAACTCTTAGCTGATAAATCAACTTCAAGCTCTGTTGTACAATAGAAAGGAAGCTCATCAAACCATACAAGACATTGCACATCAAGTTCATGAAAAGTTTCTTGTTCAGACTTGTGAACTTGTTGAATTTCAACATGAGTGACAAAATCCTTTAGTATATCTAATTCCTTGTCCTTCAATTTTGAACATAAATGTTCAATTATACCAGTGCACACCTCTTCATAAAGCTCAATATTATCCTTTTCATACATAGCATGCTAAAAAATATCCAATTTGTCAGTACATTTCTCTTCATGGTAAGCTTTTTCCACCATTTCACCTTGTGATCCTATTGAAACATTTTCACCATCTTTGACACCACCAGGAGGATCATTAGCTAAAACATTGCAAAAAACATTTTGAAAAATCTTCTCCTATTTAGCCTTTTGCAGTTGTATCTTGTATTCCTCCATAGCCAAATGCAACATGTTCACACTCCTAGTCTCCTACATGTTGAGTGAGCTATGAGGGCAAAGGTTCTACTCTTCTTTTAATTTTTGGATGTTAGAGCATGGTTCCAATTGAATGATAGATGGAGGAATCTTATAGGGTGGAGCAGATGGCTCTTTCCAACTTGAAAACCTACAGGTAGAAGGCTCATTGGTAGGTCCACTCAATGGCTCAACAGGTTCTTCTTGTCTAAATCTAGGGAACTTGTTCTTAGTAACCTCTTCACCATAGGATGATTCAACATTGCAGGAGGAATTGAGTTGAAACTAGGAAAGGGAAGGGTTTCCTAAGCTTCATACCTTAGTTGGCATTCTTTTATAGCCATTTTCTTTGCTAGACATTCCTCATGTTGTCTCCTTTGAATCTCCATCTCCTACTCTTGAATGTATTCCTGGAAGGCTAACCCCTCCTAATGCATGTTAGCCTCCTATTGCTACATTTGATACTCTTGTTCTTTATTGATCTCATCCAACTACCTACAAAAATCTAGCAATATACTATCAATTTGGCTAATCCCCATATCATTAGAATTTTGGGGTTGCAAATGAGAACACGACTACTATTTTGGAACAAAATATCTTTCTTGAGGCTGGTTCTAGGAATATACTGGCTGATATTGAGATTAAGTAGGAGTGGGAGGGTGGGAAACATCATGAGAATGTTGGTAACTTGCTGCCATAGGGTTATTTGAAACAAAACCAACAAGCTATTCAATGTGATATGGCCGGTAAGAGGTCAAACATGCATGATTTTCATGGAATGGTGGGTAATTAGCATTTTCATGATATACTGGGTGATATGAAATTTCTACATGAAATGTAGACATGTTTATTCATTTAGAAGCTGGAAAATGAGAAAAATCAGATTTACTTGAATCTAACCAACACTTGATCATATGAAAACTAGTAAAACTTCTCAGAGTCTCTAGGTATCTAAAGAAAATGCCTCCAAAATGCTAAAACTATTGTTGCACACACCAAATAACAGCAATAAAATATGAAAAAATGAACTAAGAAGTAGTTCACAGTCCCACCAAGTGTCCCAAAACTGTTAGGGATCTAAATTTGTACCCTAATGCCAAGTTGTGAATGAAATTAGGAGGTTTGGATGTAACATGGGACTGCTTTCATGTTGTGGCTGTCTTATTCGAAAGAAAATCTCCAAATTATGGGTTGGCTTCCCCTTTTGATGCCACCTAACTACTAATTTCTAAGATAAAGCATAAGAATTGCATGAAAAATTAACATAATACTGAAAATATCTAAGGTGATACACCAAAAAATAACTAGGACCTGATAACATCCTACCACATTCAAATCAATATCATAAAACTTGATTTACACAACTCATTTTCAAATGCAGTTTACATAAGTAATTTATAAGGAGGTCTCTAAACATTGCTTTTACAAGGAAAACAAAGGTTTCACAACTAACAACACTATTCAATAACACAACTTATAACCTATCAACATACATTTTTTGCTAAATAGATGCATAAACATGAGACAAGTTTACAAGGAAAGATAAATTTTCACAACACAAACTAATCAATTATTAACTGCATACCATGAAACATGAAATGAGAAGGTAAAATGCTCTATTTTATTAATTCAAAGTGCTTACTGTATCCCAAGTCCATCTGAGTTACAATATTGCTCCATCAAAAATAACTCCAAAACAAGCTATCTTGCTGCTGGAAAGAAATAACTACCTCCAAAAATGCCCAAAATGAACATACTTAAGCAAAAAGATCACACAACTCTAATGCCTTCCCATCTAGAAGGTTCTAGTCAGATGAGGCACAAAAACCAAAATAGAACCTTCCAAAATCACTCCAAAATGTCTCTAAAATGGTGAAAAGATAGGCTCAAACTCAAGTCATGCTAAAAGTGTGACAAACTCCCTGCAAAGTAGTACCTTTTTCTCCAAAATAGTCAAATACTTCACCCCCCACACTCTCTTCATGTCTACAATTCAATCATTTTTTCTCCCAACTTTGACTCATGCAATATGTGTGTTTTGGAAACATAAGACTCCTAAAAAGACTTAAGGATAATAACTTGATTACGTGATTCATAATACACCACTTAATGAAGTTATTTTACATTTCAAATTATAAAAATATAAGAGGGCCCACCATCAATATGAATTACATTACATTTGCAAGTGAAAAATATCAAAGTGATTAGCAAATCACTTAAATGATATTTTTATATTTTGAAACAAGTACAAAAACAATACTGAAGTTTTATAATGCTTTCAAAAGCATTAACAAGATCACAATTCTTCCAAGGAACTTGATCATTTTACTTTTCTCATTCTACACTCCAAGGCCACATGTGGTCAACATTTTAATTTTAAAAGGTAGCAATAAAGGTTCAAGTTTGGCCTATATGGCTAACCTCCACACTTCTTGGAAGGAATATTCTAAGTCTTCAAGGTGCTAAGGAATTCATGACCAAAAGGTTAAAGGCATGACCTGTGACTTGGAAAACTCCATATGTTTCATGTTTGAAACACTTAGCAATATTTGAAACAAGGAATTAGACTTAAGGCATAAAATTCCTAAGTCATGAACTTACCATTCAACCCCCTTTATGCATTAACATGAGCTTCATTTTTTAAAACATGGGATAAAAATCCCATCGGCATCTAGAAGGATCAAACCCTAATCATCAAAAGATAAAAATTGTGGAAAAAAACACCATCATTTTGTCATCGATCACTCGACAAAGACATGCTAGCACCATGGGGTTTGGAGTTGACACTAGAAATGATGCTCAACACTAGTTTTTCATGGAATTTTCTATTGGAAAGTGCATACAAACACAAGTAAATGCATTTATTTGACATAAATATGAATCTTTTTTAATTCTTTGGAGCTCCTCCATTGATTGTAGGTCATGGCCTGAAGCATTCTCTAAGCATGTGGATCATTTTGTTCTTTTTCTTATTACTTCTTTTCACTGAATAGCTGCCATGAGGGAATATGAAGCTCGAAATAGGGCCATTTCATACAACCAAAATGATTTCAAGTTGAAGAAAAAAAAGAAAAAAGCTCTTGTAAGCTTTAAGTTGACTCCATTCCTCAAATTTTGAGCAAAATAAAGCTATTTCAAGCACTCCATCTTGAGAATATAAAAACAATGTTTATTTCCTTCTTTGCAGTTGGATTCAAATGAAGAAACCCCAATCTCTTTGTTGTTTCATGAAGAAGTGTTGTTCCTTTGGCCACGACCATGAAAAGAGAAGTAGGGTTTTTCTTGTTGGTCATTTCTTTAAATTCCATGATGGCTTTTGAATGACACTGCATTTCCAATTTATAGTAAAAAGAACCAAATGGGTTTTTTCTTATGTCTTCATTTTCCTGTATTATGCACTTTAAATCTAAAACCCCAAATCGGTTTTGTGGTTTTGAAGAAAACTCTAATTTTTTTGCAAAAACACAAGTGGGTTTTTGTTCATTTGCAGAAATTTATGATTCTTGTCAAAAAAAATCAAGTGGGTTACCTTCAATTTGTAGAAAGATTGCTTTTATGTAAAGACCCCAAGTGGATTTTGGCTTTTTGTAGGAAAAACCCCCTATCTTGGATTACGGCTGTAGCTACAATTTTGAATGAGTAACAACCATACATTTTGTATTTCAGATTCATGGCCATTCCACTCTATTCTTGTCACTTTTGATAAACCCTAGATGGGTTTTCTATATTGAGAAGAAAACCATTCCAAATTTATTGTTTCTTGATGCCATGCAAATGGCAGCCAATATTGGACAATCACCCAATTTATAATATGAATGCTATTTCCTGAGAGACCTATGAGTTAAAACAAGAGCTACCTCTATCACTATTCCACAAAAAAATGTTGTTTTTTGAAATAAATATAACCTGCAAAAATGACTCAATGTCATTGTGCAACATGGGTATAATCCACAGGCTTTATGCATCCTTTCTAGTTTTATGCATTTTATCATGTTCACCTTTTTTTGGCTATGAACTACCTTGTTCATTTTCAATCACAACTCTGGGGAGTATTCCTTGTAGTATCTATGATGTTTGGGGCTGATCCATTGAGTACACCATACTGTCCTTTTAATGATAACTCTTCATGTTCCTAAATACTCATGGTAGCCCCTTAGTATGCCTCAAATTCTTTGACAAAACACTACCACATGTAACTTTTGCACCATGATCAACATAATGGACTCCCTTTTGTAGCTTATCTGCTCATTAAAGTTTTCAAAGAATGACATTTTGTCATACTTGTCAAGGTTCATTATAGACTTGTCATGAAGTCTCATCCTTACACTGTGATTTTCAACTACCACTTCCCTCTCATGACTGTCATGCCATCTTTAAATATGCATTGATTTCTAGAATTCATGTCAATGTTCATGTTCTATAGCTAGAATTCTCTTGTTGTCTTCCTTGTGATTAGAACTCTTTTTGATAATGAATGACACTATTGAGTTGACTCTATGATCTAGCATTGTTTATCTGTTATTTTCTTTTATACCTCTATAGTAACAATCCTTTACTACTATCTATGCAAATTCTACACCTGGGATTTATGGCTATGTTTAGGGAGAGGCCTTCTTCCTTTCCATCTACAACATATTTATGTTTGAAGGGTATTTTGAATCATTTTGAACAACACTAGAAAGGAATTCCAAGTCCTTGGAGAGATCAAATACATCCTTTTGATAAACAAACATTCCAATTGTTGAGGAATTGATATTCTCATAGTGAACTATGCTTTCATCTTCCATTCTCAAAGAATGTCATACAATGGCACTTGATTAATCATGGGGACTAACATATTCATCCCTGCTAATCCTGATAGTAACTCCAACACAAGATCTTGGGACCCTATTTGTGATGTATTTATTTTTTGGCTAATAACTAAAGGACTTATCGATGAATTATATCTTAATGAGTAGCTTACAAAACTGGTTTTGTAGGTCTTTCATCACTTGTGATGTGTGCAAAGAGAAATTTCTACCAAAAAAACGTCTATCCATGACCATTTGTGACAAATTTCTACAACTGTCATAAGCTCTTATTTTACATGTTGAAACCTTAAACACTTGAAGATCCTTTTGTGAACTTCATGATCATTTATTGTTTTCCTTGAGACTTCCTTTTATCTATGATTGTCATCAATGATCAAAATCCTGCCCTTTGTTAATGGTTGTCTTTTGACAATCTGCACTATCCTTTTGAACTCTTGTTTGAAGTCATGAATTTTGTGGTCCTTGTTAATGTGTTTTATGATCAACTCCTTGTGTATAGTTTATTATGCATAAATTGTTAATCATGCTTATAACTCCACATTGCTCTTTCCCTTGTTAAATTTCTATCATTTTCATTATCTCAAAACAATAGATTGTGCAACTAGTGTGGCAAATATCTCATGCCCATTAAAAGTTACACTTTTTAAGTTTTAAAACTTGACTCTTGCCCCATTTAAATCAATAAAGTTATTGTCAACTACATATCACTTTTGGATGTAATCCTTGGGTTTGAGCAACTCAAGAAAATGTAAATGAAAGTTGATCTTTATGTGACACCGAACAGGGCAGTTGAAATGTCTTACTACCCTTCCTTTCTTCTTCATCTATAATGTAATCTCTTGTGACCATTTCTTTTTTTCCTTTAGTAAAGTCAAAAGACATTTTTCTTTATTATTGTCCTGCATGACATGAGAATACATTTTGCACCTATGGACTGCCCTAATTTCTTCTTCATTATTTAAGAGATGCATAATTGAACTTGATACATCTATGATTGGACTTGATGCATCTCCAAAATAATTTACTTCTTTTTATAAAATGGATCATGGATCCACTTAAGAAGATTGAAAGACATTTCCAGCAAAATTTGTTGCATCTTTTGAGTCTGATAATGAAAGTTGATCAACTGGTGAGATTCCATATTGATTTAATGCATTGATAACATGTATATATTTGATCAAGTTGCTCAATTTCCCATTTCTCTCAAAGCATGTTGAGCTCTATTCTCGTGGGAGCTACATTTATCCTACATGTTTTATTTAACTAAATCAGAATAGTAACAAGACTTGTCCTAAATCTAAACATGAAGCAAACAAGTTAGAAAAATAGATTCATATTTTGGATGTGTTTGATGACTTCACTATTTTCTAGGACATCCAAGGTTTGCATGCTTATTTAATGCACTTAGGGATAAGTTTATACATGCATAGGTAGGTGTTCATGTAAGGTTTGAGATCTTTCATTTCTTAGAGCATTGCTCTAATGTCATTTTTTTTTCCGGATGTAGGAGCTAGGATCAGTAAGGAGCTGGGAAGGACACAAGCAACTCGGGGGCAATAGCAGAATGAGACGACACCTTCAAAACCAATCATTCTTAGGAAATGACTGGTCTCTATCCTTATATGCACATTTATTTTTTTACTTATACATGTATAAACTATTTGTTTATTTTCATTGAATAAGTAAATTTAGTCCCTTGGCTTGTGAGGGACATGTACAGTTCATGATTATTAATGGGTATGTGCAAGATCATGATGGGCCAAAAAGTGGCAATATGACGGGTATGTGGCTGATGACTTTTTTTTTAACCCAAATTTGATGAAACGAAAAGGGTTTTTAAAGGAGATTCTCAGATTTCCACCAATATAAATTATTCTTTACTTTGAATTTAATAAGTAATTATTGTTTATTTTCTATTTGAATTATGACTAAATCATTGATTGATAGGTTGATTGCAAAATATCTATAACTTTCAAATGGTATCACATTTTTTGAATCCAAAACATGTGTCACATTCTGTGCTTCACATACTATAGGATTAAAAAAAGAAAAATTGAATTTCATGAAGTTTTGACCAAGTTAAGGTGGTCATACATATGAGTTTTTATATTTTTTAAAAGTTTTAATAAAGCATTCATTAATAATTATTTACTTTGAAAAAAATTACAAAAAAATATGCATCACATCGAGACATGAGTCCTCTACTTATATCTAAAATATTATAAAAAAATTTATCATTTTATTGTGGTTAGGTGGTTAGACATACACCTACTTCTTATTTTTTCCTAAAATTTAAGTAATACTGCATTGAAATTTCAAAATTTTTCGAAATAGATTTTTTTTTTAAACAAACCTAGTAGTTTAGAAATGATATTCAATTTGCTATAGATTCTATTCTTATATATTTTTGAAATAATATAGATAACTTATTCAATTTTTTACATCAAGTTTCCTAACTCTGATTTTTCTAAATTTTTTGCCACTTAAGGGCCTATTTTTTCCATGATGATCCTACACATACCCTAATAGAGACTATATTTGTACACATATGATTCTCTTTTCTCATTTTCTATAATTGCAACATTGGAATGAAAATGTATTCTATTTCATTTGACATTAGTTATCATGCATATTGACTTAGCAGACTATGGTTTATCTTTTAAATGTTTAAACAAATAACACAAACGAATAAACACTAAACTTGATTTCAGCTTAAAGCTAAAAATCAGGTAACAGTTACTTCGATGTATCCATGGACCCACCATATATTAAATTATATATATTTTATTTTTGTTGATGTAATATTTAACGTTTGTATTATTAGATCTGGGATAATTTGGTCTCTTCAATGAATGTTATGTTTTTTAATGTGGATCATTTCATCGAAGGGACTCTAAAGAATCTCCTCCCGATATGTTGTAGTTTCTTCAATGATGTTTTATATTTTTTCATATGAATTTTTTTATTGGAGGGACTTTAAAGTAATTCCTACTGATATGGTGCAGTCTCCTTGATATAGGTTAGTTTACAGTAGGATCCAATAACAAGTATGAGCTTAAGAAGATGACTATGGGAGAACAAATGGGATACTTAAAGTGGAAAATTTATATGACAAATTAAGTGATAGGGTGCATAAAGGAATCATAGAAAAATACATTTTGTCACTAGCTTAGGGTTAGAGTTTTTAGAGATATGATTATGCAAATTTTTATCAGTCCTAACAGGATCTACTTTTCCATTTTAGGAAATCCCCCTATCCTATTTTTCTTTAATTCACCATCTATGGAAAATCACAATGAGTTTATGAAAAATATAAATCCTTGATAGAAACAACATACTCACATTGCTTCATAGTACACAAATCTCCTAATCTTTTATTCAAGTTGAATAACATAAAGACACTTTTAACTTGATACAATATCTTTTCAAGCTAAAAAAATAAAGATTCTTGCATCAACAATCTATAAATATTAAGTAGGAATTCCTAATTCTAACATTCAATAGTTGGAAATTAATAAAAAAATATGAATAGTACTACAAACTTTTTATAGTGTATAACAAGTAGGGAATTATGTCTTAATTTGGGGATATGAAATAATTATGCACTACTTTTTATGTCAATGCACTATCAAAAAAGTAATAGATACAAGGGAAATGTTTTGTGATATTATTCAATCTATAAATATCACATTAATAATTATTATAAGATCATTTTCTTTAAAAATTAGAGATTGATTCCCTTGAGATGAACTACTTGAAGCCACATTTTTTGTATAACCTCAATAGTAGAATAATTATCGAGTTCTTCATCATCATAACATATTGAATGTCTTTTTCTAGCATTAGTCTAAAATTTTAGAAATTAATGGAAACATTTTGATGGAATTTTAGATAAATCTAATCTTAAGATAAAAATGCCCATTTTATAACAACAATAATGAAATATTTTAAAATTTTGGAGTTTCACAACAATATTGATACTAGAAGGATCTCTCCTTGCATGCACCATAATAAATATTTTATGAAAAATAAAAATCCTTTATTGGAATAGTGTACATGGTCATTTCCTCATAGTACATAAGCTCCCAATCTTTTATTCAAGTGATATAAAGACACTTTTTAACTTGATCCACTATATTTTCATGAAAGAAGAAATGAATATCCTTGTGTAAAATGGGCCTAAGAAATGTTAGAGTGAATAATTTATCTATTCACTATAGCTTAAGTGTACTTAGGTTGACGAGGTTAGACAAAATCTTGTCTAACTAAATGTGCAACCTTTTAGACCTCTTGAGGTTACCTCTAAGTTGTTTGGTTAACCTCGTGTGCATACCTTTTGAGGTTGGAAGAATTTTTATCTCACCTCAAAGGTCACTTTTGTAGTCATTCTACGCTTGTCACCAAGGTTGATTACTTGGTCAAATAGGTTGTTGGTTTTTACATTCCAAGTGATCTAAAGACTGACACATATAGGACACTTATCTACTCATTTTTACCACATCATGGGGCACTTGTCAATCCACATGATAAGTGGATTGCCTCTTCCTTTTTTATATATGCAAGGTTTTTTCATCATTGTATTCGGGGTCAACTAAATAAATATTTGGGTTGCTCATTGTTCTTGTTTATTTATTTCTTTAATTTTTAGGTTCTTATATGGTATCAAAGTAGTGTAGTAAAAACCCTTCTCAAAAGCTCGCATTTAGTCTAATTTAGAGTTCAACGCACTCTGATTTTCTTGTAAAAAAATGATCTTCATTTGGGCATGATCTCAATCTTCTTGGATGGATTCAGAGAAGAAATTGTGAGACTAATGTTTCTAGTTTCGGTCTACAAGTTTGTGGTCTAGGTTTAAGAGAAATTGGAGGTGGTCTTTGAAACATAGAAAATTAGGGTATAGGTCCAAAACATAAGGTTTACTACTAAATTTGGAATGTTTCATGAAAATTAAAATTAATAGAAAGACGAAAATGGGGTGTAATGAACCTACCTATTTTCTATTTCATTAAGGAATTGATATCCTCCTAGATGGAATTAACTTTCAGCCCTTAGGTGAGTCAGTTCTATGAAAGATATAGCAATTTCCTTTATGTGTGTTGACGGGGCCCATAAAGTTAAAAAAAACTTTTGGGAGATGAAAATAAAATAGAAAATGACCTCAAATCTGTAATCTTTGACTTGATTCATGTAGATGAAGCCTAGATCTAATAGAAATAGTCAATTTTGTAATTTTTCAATGAGTGGAAGACACTTAAACTTTCCTTTAAAGTAGGTTGGAAAGTGTCTAGAAATGGCGAATGAGTCGTAAGAAAATAAATTTTTAGGATCCTTTGAAGACATATTTTAGATAAAATTTCCCATTGGTTTCACTCAAAAATGATGGAAAATAAATCAGAGATCTAAGTTTCTGTGATCTTGACAATTTTTGGAACTTTTTGTAATTTTTCACTTTAGATATTTCCACTCTTCAATTTTTCTTCAAGCTCGGACATGCAATATAAACTCAAGAGTGGAATTTTTTTTATTTTTGGTGAATGGGGATTTTCCTTGGTAAAACCCTGATTTGGTAATTAAACTTTGAATTGAAATAATGAAATATGAAAGGAATGATGAATGAACAATACAATGTTGTAACTCACCAAACCCTTGAATAAACTTTTGGAAATCTGAAATGTTGATGTTGATATTGTATAGAATAGCTTCAATAGATGTGGATCTTGATTCTTGAATCTTAGCTTGAATGTAGAATTGAATCTTGAAACCTACATCACAATGTTAGCTCCAACAACATGCATGGTTGAACATAACTTTAACATGATGCTTGAGATCTTTATTTTTTGCAACAAATTCTTGGTAAATCTTCTCTTGAATGCTCTTGGAAATAATAGTTTCTCATATGAAAGTTCACCTCTTGCTAGATGTTTTGAATTGATAAAATAACCTTTCTTTTATAGATGATTTTCTAATTTCTCTAAAATTAAACATTGCAATCTAATGTTAGAGTAATTGGTTTTACTTGATTAATTAAACAATATCTGGTTAATTAATTAAGTTACCTTTTATCTCTTTTTCACTTAAGCTAACTTTAGGTGCATAATAATTAATTATTTTATTAATTATTATGTGCAAACCTAGGGTTTTTCCTTTTTTTTGCTTTTTTACCTATATAAGGTTGTAATCTCTTCTTTTGTAATTAAACTCTTTTACATTGGCAATATTGGGCTCTATATTTTCTGAGCATATTTTGCTATATTTTTTCTTTGCATCTCCCTGGTAACAGGTGTTTAGCTTTCATAAATCTTTCTTCTCCTTCATGGTATCAAAGCAAAGGTTTGAAGCTCCCTGTTTTGGTTTTTGAGATCTTGTATTTGAAGCTGGTTTTGTTTTTTTTTAAACTAGGAAAAATATAAAGGGTTCTTTTACAAAAAAAAAAATTTGAATTTTTCTAGGTTGGAACCCACGGTACGCACAGTACCACTGGACCTGAAAGTATTGCAGGTGGTAGTACTCTTCTCGTCCGCCATGCCCCTATTTTTTCCGACCGTCTGTTGGCTTTCGGCACCCTGGTTTTTCGGCCGTTTCGCCGGTCGCTGCTGACCTCCCTAGTTTTTTTGACTGCGCCCCTCGTTTCACCGGCCGCTGTTGACCTTCTTGGTTTCTTCGACTGCTGCTCTTTCCCCGACCGCTCGAGCTCCCACTGTCGTTGCCTGAGCTCCCACCGCCGCCCCTGGTTTTTTTTCTGCCACCCGAGCTCCCGCGGCGCCCCCAGTTTTTCCTCCGCTGCACCCTGGTTCCTTTCCTTGGCTGTCGCTGCCATCGCTGTACTCCCAGCCGCCCTTGCCACACTCACCACCACTACTGCAGCCTAGTTCCTTTCCCTGGCCGCCTCTGCCATCGCCAAGCTCTTGGCCACCGGTGCTCCTTCACCACTGGTGCTGTTGCTGCCAAGCTCAACACTGCTGCCACTGCTGAGCTCACCCGGCTTGCCGAGCTCCTAGCTCACCGGACCTACTGCCTGCCCCCTGGTTGCTCAACGGACCTGGTGCTTATTTTTTTTAGCCCCTAGGGTTTCAAGGAGGCCGATTTGTGCTTTTTCAGGAGGCTTCACGAAATCGGGTATAAAATGGGTATACGGTCTCTGTTTTTTTCAAACGAGGTACTATTGGAAAGATAATTATGTGTTGGACATCATGGTGCTAGTATTTTTTTCTAGAGTTTTTGCTTGACTATATTTTTTTCTAGTCAAAGAGGGGTCTTCTTTTTTCACTTCTAGGCCCATACAAGGTGTAAACGGACTCCATTTTTAAAAAATGAATAGGCATTGGAAAGCTCTCAGCCTACTCTATTCAGCTATGTGATCCTTTTTCTTAGAATTTTATTCAGGTAAATGAGATTTTTTTTGAAGCTTTTTTGCTTATTCATTACTTCCTCTTTCTCAGTTTGTAATAGGGTTTGGGTTTCTCTTTTGTGGGGGGCTATTTTTTCTCGCTTTTTGTCATTTATATCAGAAATCTAGAACACCAAAAACTCTCAAAATAATAAAACCCTTCTACATCTTTTGTCTATTCTGAAAGATCACATAACAATAAAAAAACACTAGCAGGAACAGGTATAGGTACAGGTACAGGTACAGTTACAGGTACAGGTGTAGGGTTTCATGGCAGACTCCTTAGTTGAGTTACTCACATCACACAACTATCACACCTAGAAGTCTCACATGACGAGGCTTCTCAGGTCACAAGGGTTGTGGTCTTGTCTAGATGAGGTACAGCCTCAGTTGCAGCGTCTTTTTGAGATTCTTCAGCACAGGAACAAGATGGATGAAGCTATGGGTTTGCTCTCTCTCCACATTTCAGATAGCCTTCTATTTCACCTTGATGCTTTGCTCACTCCTTGCGCCATTTGGTTGAAGTTTGAGACACTTTTTGGGACCATTAATGAGTTTCATGCATTACAGATTGAGGTAGAGCTAACTTCACTGTTACTTGAATCATTTCCCACTATTGAGGATTTTTTTACCAGGTTCAAAACAATCCACACTATTTTACAGGGTTGTGGCAAGAATAAGTTAGACACAGAGTACATTTACTTGATCCTTTTGAAGCTTCGTGGTCCATTTCAGATATTTGCTTCTTCATTCTATTCCACCATGGATGGTCTGGGTACTCATTTTACCATGCCTACCTTTTATGTGTTTTGTGAGCATTTGTCTCGTGAGCAGTCACACCTTTCTCAGATTGATATGCTCTCAAGATCAAAGAACAAAGCAGTGGTTGCTTAGTCATCTAAGGAGAAACAAAATAAAAAATTGAAGGCCAAGAAAGATTCTGTAGGCAGTGAGCATTCCTCCAAACCACCTCCTAAGTTTGATTCCAAACCACCACTTAATCTGAAATAGGGGAAATCTTCAAAGTCTGGTGAGTCTTCCTCCAAGACTAAGAAGAAATAAGGAGACACTTGCACCTTCTATGGCAAGGAAGGACATCCAGTTTCTAGGTGTTGGAAATGATTAGAGGCTTTAGAGGAAGCCCTGCAGCAGCATCACATCTCCTCACCTCAGTCATCTTCTCCTTCCATAGGGAAAGGTCATGCTCTCACTGCTCACGCATCGACCTATGGGTCCACTTGGATTCTCGATTCTAGTGCTTCTCACCATATGACTCACACTCAGTAGTTGGTCACTTCTCTTGCCTCTTGTGGTACTTCACAGATTTCAGTGGGTGACTCTACACAACTTTTTGTCTTGGGTTCAGGTTCTGTCACTTTGGATGGGGGTACTCTACAGGATGTTCTGGTTGTTCCTAACATCTCAATGAACCTCTTGTCCATTTATCAGATTTTCCATTTCGGCTCTAGTAAGACAGTTGAGTTCTCACCACATCATGTGGTTAGTCAGGACCTCCATGACTCTCATTTGGTTGTGGCTACTGGGTATGTTGATACTACATGTCGTCTTTATAGATTTGATGGATTTGAGCCTTCTGAGGGTATAGGTTCCTCTCTTATTGCACATGCAGATTCAATGAGTAAGCTTTGGCATGAGCATTTGGGCCATGTCAATTATAGATATCTTCAGCAGATGAGTACACACGCACTTGTTCTTGGTCTTCCACAGATTTCCTGCACAGATGATGTTTGTCATGGTTGTGTGCTTGGAAAGCATCACAGGGATCCCTTTCTGAAGGGAAGTACCACTCGTGCTTTGGCACCCTTGGAGTTGATTCATAGTGACCTCATGTCATTTCCCACTCCTTTTTTTGGGGCCAAGTATGTACTCACATTCATTGATGACTTCTCCAGACGCACATGGGTGTACTTTCTTAAGTACAAGTCTAATGTCTTTGATTCCTTTCGAATCTTCAAGAAATTTGTAGAGAAACAGTTTGGCCTTTCTATTCGGCAGATATGTACAAATAATGGGGGGGAGTATGTGAATCAGGCTTTCAGAGATTTTTGCACTGAGCATGGTTTGCAGCATCAGTTTACTGTTCCCTACACCCCTCAGTAGAATGGTGTCGCTGAGAGAAAGAACAGGACTTTATGGGAGATGGAAAATTGTATGATTCAGTCCAGGTCCATGGATCCATCTTTTTGGGCTGAGGCAGTTAATTGTGCCAATTATATTTAGAATTGGATGCCTCTCAAGGCGATTCAACATATGACTCCTGAGGAGGCTTGGTCTCATGACAAGCCTGATGTTTCATCATTTCGAGTATTTGGTAGTGAGGCATGGGCCTTTATTCCTGATGCTCAGAGGAGAGCCATGGAGCGGAAGATTCGACCCCTCATTTTTGTTGGCTACTGTGAGGATGTTAAGGCATACAAGTTGTTTGATCCTAATTCCAGAGAGGTCATGTTTCGACGGGATGTCCAGTTTGATGAGCGCCTTCCCGTGCAGTGGATACCCTGTCTCCAATGTCTACTTCACTACCTACTCCTCACACTACAACTCTTTAGGCTTATGTTGAGGATGATTCTGATGGGGATGCTAATGATCCCCCATCTCCACCTCCACTTGCTCCACCTCAGATGCCCAAATGGGCTCGCTTTACTATTGAGGCAGCAGGATCTATGGCAGGTGATCCTTCAGACACTCGTCGCACCCGTTCTCATATTACGGGTTCTAGTCTTTTGAGTCATGCTCTTTTAGAGGATCCTCAAAAAATTTCAGAGGCGACTGGTCACCCTGAGTGGGATAGTGCTATGGAGGAGTATTCTTCTTTGATGAGGAATAGTACTTGGGATCTCTGTCCTCTTCCTAAGGGTCAAAAGATGGTTTGGTGCTGATGGTTGTATCGCACCAAGTATGTTGCTGATGGTTCTATTGATAAGTACAAATCACATCTTGTTGTGAAGGGTTTCTCATAGGTTGAGGGTATTGATTACTCTGAGACATTTTCCCTTGTTGCCAAGATGAATTCTATTCACTTTGTACTATCACTTGCAGCTTCTAGGGTCTAGTCCATTTATTAGATGGATGTGAAGAGTGCTTTCTTGCATGGTGACCTACAGGAGGAGATCTATATGGAGCAACCTCAGGGATTTGTTTAGGATGCTTCTTTGGTTTGCAGACTTTGGCATTCATTATATGGTCTCAAACAGGCCCCTAGGGCTTGCTATGAGAAGATGGACTCTTTTTTGCTCTCCACTGGTTTCTCACAGTGTCATTCTAATCCTATAGTCTATATTCAGCATCTTGAGGGTGAGATCCTGATTCTTGTGCTATATGTTGATGATCTCTTCATCACTGGTAGCTCATCCTCTATGATTCAGCATGCTCAGTGAGCTTTGATGGAGTAGTTTGAGATGACTGATCTTGGTCTTCTACACTATTTTCTTGGACTTCAGGTGATTCAGTCCTCTGATGGGATATCCATTTACCAGTTGAAGTATGCTCTTGATATTCTTCAGCGCTTTGGCATGCTTGATTGCAAGCCTGCCCCCACACCTTTTCAGTCTGGGGCTGTTTTGACTACTAGTTGCCCCACTCCTTCAGTAGATTCTACACTTTGCAGGCAGTTGGTTGGCAGTTTGTTATACCTGACTCACACTCGTCCTGATCTTTCCTTTGTGGTTGGACTTGTCTCTCGATTCTCCCATGATCCTCATGAGAGTCACTGGCAAGCTACCAAACATATTTTGAGGTACATTCAGGGCACCCTTTCTTATGGCATTCACTACACATCAGGGGATCCTCACATTGTTGACTACACTGACTCATATTGGGCTGGTGATGTCAATGATTGGAAGTCTACTTCTGGCTTTGTTTTCTGTCTTGGCTCTGGTCCTATCACATGGTCTTGCAAGAAGTAGACTGCTCATGCATTATCATCTACAGAGGCTGAGTACCGAGCTGCTGTGCTCGCTAGTTAGGAGATCTTATGGCTTCAACAGTTGATGACTGAGTTTGGTTTTCCTCCTGATAGTCCCACTATTCTTTGGTGTGAAAATCAGAGTGCTATACACATTTCTCACAACCTGGTGGAGTATCAGCGGATGAAGCACATTGAGCTTCATATGCATTTCATCAGACAATTGATTTAGGATGGTTCTCTCATCTTGGAGTATATTCCCACTGCCGAGCAAGTTACCGACATCTTCACGAAGCCTTTTGCCTCACTGTGCTATCTTCAGTTGTGCTCTATGCTTGGGGTGAAGGAAGTTGTCCTTGGGGGGTCTTCATGAGGCCTTCCTTCCTTCATGTTTCTTTCAGCATGTTCTTCTATCTCTTTTTGGAGAGGAGTTTTTCCCATTGGGTTTTCTCCTTTTTCTTTATTTCATAGAGATTTCCTTGTACTTGGGTACTGGATCTGCCCTTGTTGTCGGGACCCATTGTTCTTTGCTTTTTGTAGCTTCTTCTAGGTTTTAGCTTCTCCCTAAGTCTAGCTTAAGGGGGGGTGTTAGAGTAATTGGTTTTACTTGATTAATTAAACAATATTTGGTTAATTAATTAAGTTACCTTTTATCTCTTTTTCACTTAAGCTAACTTTAGGTGCATAATAATTAATTATTTTATTAATTATTATGTGCAAACCTAAGGTTTTTCCTTTTTTTTTTGGGTTTTTACCTATATAAGGTTGTAATCTCTTCTTTTGTAATTAAACTCTTTTACATTAGCAATATTGGGCTCTATATTTTTTGAGCATATTTTGCTATATTTTTTCTTTGCATCTCCCTTCTAACAGGTGTTTAGATTTCAGAAATCTTTCTTCTCCTTCATCTAACATATGAATTTATGAATTCGAGATCATTAAAATCACACCAAAAACATGTTTTAAAAATGGGTTAAAAGGCTTAGAGAGAACCCATTTTCCCATGGGTGAATGGGTCCTAGGTCCTTATTCCTAAAACACACATTGATCAAGGTAAAGTGTTATGTGTTGGCATTAATTATTGCCAAGTTTACCCTTCACAAAATGTAATTTATTAGGCTTGTAGATGTAAAATAGGGATTATTGAGGAATAATTAAGTCCAATTTAATTAAGAGGGAACAATCAAAGTGTGAAAATGTGAAGGAGTACATTTTCCTACACTACATTTAGACCCCACTTTAGTAAGAGGATGACCTTATGTCAAACTTACACTAAAGTAGACAAATATGTGTCGAGAGCGGTCCAAGTGCACAAATTTTGATGGGATAGGATGCCATAAATCAAAGAGGTTGTGCAAGCCCGTAGGATCAAGATCCCATGGAAAACCAACATAAGCACAAAGGAACACACACAAGATGTTGGATATACAACAAAAAAAAAGGATACACAAATATACAATTTCAAAGATTAAAAGGAAGAAAAAAAGAAAAAGAAAGGGGTGGATGAAGCCTCAACTATTTTTCCAACTTGATGTGGATCAAGCCTTATTTGTTTTTCCAAAATCATTCGCAAGTGAAACTTGATGTCCACTATGCAAACCACAATATGCTCACATGGGCTAGCAAAATCCGTTGTCCACTAGGTGAGCCCCAAGGAGGTGGCTAAGCAAGAAATTCATACTAGGTCTACAATCTCTCACTGTAAAATGAGAAAGTTATGTTAGGTAGACAAGCTCCCATTTTACTAACCATACCAAAGTCATACCTCCAATAACTCTATTAAATTTTCACACAATATGAACTTTGAGCTTGATAAGGCTTAGCAAGATGTGTTATGCTAAGTATTTATGAACAAACATGGCCTTATTGACAAGAAAGGTGTGTTATGTTTGGTGGCCATGAAAAAGGTTGTACATGCAATGAGATAGGATATTCAAAGGGGAACATTATGCTTAGTGTCTCCAAGAGATGATAAGTCGAGGATAAAAGATTCACAACTTAGGGAATGAAATTTGTATCATTACCACTAAGAGGAATATCATATGCTCAAAAATATCACAATCTTGAAGGACATCAAACCAAATGACACCACCAAGGAGAGACATAGTGTGAAATAAGAAGACCACACTTTGAATAAAAAGTTCATACTTCCTAGGATATGTATAGTATCATCACTAAGAAGGAAACATGCAAAAAAATAACATGGTATCATATTCTCCCCACTTAAAATGTCAACATACTCACTGTGTTGGTATTTTAATAAGTAGAAAGAGTGGACGAGGTGATCCTTTAAAATAATTCACATCATGAAAAGATAGTTATCCTTTCCCCCAATTTATAGAGACAAAGACAACCAACAAAAACTATCATGTTTCTACCAAGAGAGATATGGTTGCACCTAATATTATATCACCTTGAATAAAAATGAGCAAGATGCATAGAGCTACCAATACCACATAGTGATGAGCAATGTGATAGGATGAAAATCAGTATTAATGAGAGGAAATAGGTGAATCAACACAAGGAAGAGAACCACAATCCTTAAGATGTTGAATTTTATCACTCAAATCTTTACATTCATTAGTAAAATGACCATGAACTCAATGATATGCAAAAATGAACTTTTGTTGTTAAATTTCTTTCCTGTTCTTGGAGGGAGAGATATCAAGTGAGCTTGGAGAAGCTTTTACAAGGTACTCTCTTGATCAATAGTAGAATATGTTTCTTTTGTTTGTGAAAATGATATCTCTTTCTTAGTATAAGGTGTCATACATACACAAAAATCTTTAGATTGTGAGATTTTGTACTCTCCTATGAAGGAGGGTGTAAAATCTAATGCACCCCAATCATTTCTAATACGTGGTTGAAGATCTATACTAGGAGTGTTTTGTGTGGCGATATTGATATTAAGTGAATATTTCTTTGTTTCTTTTATTTCTTTCGAGAAGCAATAACCAAGACTATTTGTGGTTTCTTGTTTGGTAGGCTCTATAGGGACATGAATACCTTGTTCTCTAGCACCACATCCTTTTCCACTATAGCCAAGATGTTTCAAAAGTCGGTAAAATCTTCCACAGTTTTTTTTCCATTTCTTTTGGATTTGGTGGTTGTTAATAATCAACTTCATCAAAGTTTGTTGTGTAATTTATTTCTTTGTCTAAAGTGATTGAAGTGGATGCTTTCGAAGGTTATTTTGAATTTTTGTTGACATTATCACTAGCTCTTTTTCTTTTTCAGATTTTTTTGTTATGTTCTTGTATTCTCCGATGAAGGTGTAAAATCCAAGGAACCCCAATCATCCTCCAATAACTTTGTGACTTTTTCAATATTGTTCACTTTTACTTCCTCTTTCATGGGTTATATTTTTGAGGTTGGTATAAATGTTTTCAAAGGACTTTCCTAGCCTTTCTTAGTGTGCAAAATTTATAGTTAAAGTTTAGCTTAGATTTTATACACTTTGTTGTTGTAGACATACTTCATTATACAATGAAGAGTTGAAGGAACTACATGCATTTCATGAATCCATGTTCTTCCCAAAATAATATTTATGAAATATTTTTGGGCATAACATGGACAAGAGTTTGCAATGTAGCTTTTCCAACTATAATAGTTAATGTGATCACACCAAGTGGTTGTTTTCCTACATTATCAAATCTATGGATAGATAAAGAGCCTGGTTGTATTTTGATTTCTTCTATTTTAAGTCTATCCAAAAGGTTTATGTTACACACATTAAGGGCTAAACCATTGTAGACAAGGGTTCACTTTATCCCACACTTATTAATGATAGCCACTATCATCAAGTCTTCTTGTTGTTTTTGCACTTCCAAATGAGGTAGCTCCCTTTAGTAAAAAATAATGTCTCTATTAACTAAATTCATTCCTTGAATTAGGGTTGCTACATCATTTGGATTTGCACTAGGAGGAACCACAAATTTTTTCAAGGAATTTTGAAGCATGTTATGATAAATAGGTGATGCTTGAATAAGATCCTATTCGGATATATTAGCAGGAGTATTTTTAACTTATTCAACAAGATCATACTCCTTTTCACTATGTAAAGGAAACCAAGGAGCACTATGAAAAGTAGGTTGAGGTAATGGTAATGAAGTAAGTATGGTTTTCAATTTCCTTTTTTTCCTTGTATTATATGTGTAAGAAATGTTATTGTAAATTGGTTGTTGCGAAAAATTGTTACTATTAAGTTGAACTATAAATTTTAAGATATCTCCTAGGGATAATGGTTTATTTTTAGGTGGTCCTATGATAAGCATGTGATTTTTTTGAACTTGAGGTTGATATGAGGGTGAGTAGATGGTAAGAAGTGGCTTAGGAGATGAATTAGGAGGTTGAATAATTAGAGGAATTTTAAGAGGTCTCAAGGGATATCTAATGTTCATAACGTCAAAAGAATTATCCTCATTGTGATGATATTTTAGTGAAGGAGAGTAATGTTACCTCATTATCCTCATCTAATGAAACCACATTACTATTGTTTGAATGATAATTATCAATGTTATCATTTTTGTGCACCATGATATCTTCCCTAGTAGGAGAGATTTTAGGAGAGGAGAAAACAAGATGTTTGTCACATTCCATGGATAGATTTTGTGGGATAACTTAATCACAAGTAGGGTAGGCATCTTGAGAGAAGAAGAACTATTATTTTCTTGCTTATAAATTATTGGATCCTTTTGTTCAACAAGATGTTCCCAAGTGAGAGAATTTTTAGGATAGGGAGAAACAAGACTCTCATGACTCTCAATGAGTGTATCTTCTAACACCAAACTATCTTCTTCAAAAATAGGAGAGATGTTGGGAGAATAAAAAATGTGATTATCATGATTGTCCATGATTTCATCCGTTTTTACTAAAAATTTCTCATGAGCGGGAGATTAATGGAGACTATGTAAGGTAATGTTAAGAAATAAGCCAATGATCTCATTCTCTTGTGCCATAATATATTTCCAACTAGGAGATTTATTAGGAGAGGAGCTTTCAAGATTGTCATGACTCTCAATGGGTGTATCTTCTAACGCCAAGATACCTTCATCACAAGTAGGAGAGGTATTGGGAGAAGAGAAACTATGATTGTCATGATTGTCTATGCTTACATCATCTTCCAATAAAACATTCTCACAAATATGAGAGATATTAAGGGATTTGGATTTAAGGAATGTGTCAATAATTTCACTCTCTTGCACTAAGAGACTCTCATAGCTAGGAAATATGTTTGAAGAATGACTAACATGCTTTTTGATGAGCTTTTTATTGGAATAATTGGAAATGAAAGATACTAAAATTATGTGCCAAATGAAAGCTAATCTATCCAACTTATGCAATGCTTCAAAAATGTAAAGAATTTTCCTATAGGTTTGATGATTTTTAATATTTAAATGCAATAGAATTTTTATGAGTTTACAAAAAATGAGATAAAATAACACCTTTTGTTGGACATATATTAACTTTTTTTATAATTTCAAAACATAGTTTGAAAAACAAAAACAAGAAGTTAAAAAAAAGAATTAAATGGACTCAAAAATGTGTCAGAAAGTCTGTACAAGGACTCATTCACCCATGGGCGAATGGCTCCATACTCAGGGTTTTAAAAATTGAAAATTTTCAAATTATGGACTTCTATATGTGATTTTTGCTTCTAGTTTCAAATTGTAATTTTTGTGAAATTTTTAACCATAATGCAAGTAAAGGGTGATTTTTGCTTCTATATTTGATGACCTAATGCAAGTAAAGGGTGATCCCACAATACTAGTTTACAATTTTTGGCCAAACTGGACATTGAACTAATTTTTTCTAACTAAATCTTTACTTTCAGACACCTATAGCGGGTAAACCGTGAGGAATTTGAAGCTGATGCAAACTAGTGATTTGTGACATTTTGTCTGTAGATTCTAAATATATATTTTTCAAAATTTTTGGAAGTATATTGCACTTCTTTTTCCATCTCCTTCAAAAACTAGTTTTTTTTCAGTAAACACTATTTTTGAGTGACGCTCATCATATAACACATAAATTTTTTTCCATGAAGGATAATTTTTTATTTTTTATTTAATTTAGATTTGTAACTACAATATATAGTTCTTCCAATTACTTTCATAGTGTTTTATTGAATATATTTTCCTTAATCAAGTTTTGAAGTCAAACCAATTACAATTCAGACATAGGCAGACCATATAACACAACTTTTTTTATATGTATCAAAATTATTTTTATTTTGTTGGATCAAGGACTTCAATATCTAGTGCACTGATATTTTTCAAATTTTTTTTGATAATCTTCTATTTTTTCACATGTGTAGAATAGAGAGCATGATTTTTGGTGAAAAAGCTACATTCACAAGAAATAAAAAATAAATATAATAATTAAATTAAATTTATTTAAAATTCTACTTTTTGGGAAGCTTATAATAAGGAATACATACCTACAAAAAATATTTTTTAAATAAATTAATTTGATCCCCCAAAAGGTAAATCAAAAGTGGTTTTTTATCAACATTTTGATAGGTGTAAAGGAGACTTCGTTATAGGTATGGTTTAAAACTAGCGAGGTTCTATCCAAGGGGGTTTGATCTAAGGTGGTTTGTTCAAACTTTATTCAATTGGAATCCTACAAATGAAACTTTTTAAGGCTTAAATAATTATATTTGCTAAAAATATGTGATTTCAGCTAAAATCAAAATCTCCTAGAAACTGTAAACCAACATTGTGGGATCACCCTAAAATTAATGAAAAATGATGAACTATATGACACTTTTTGAAATAATTTTTTTACTAAATTTTTGAATATGAATGATTGAACATACAATAATATGAAAATTTGAATACAATTTAGAGAAATATTTAGAATGATTTAGAATTGCTTCCATAGATTAAATAGCATCAATACCACTTTCTTATAGAGTCTTTCAAGCTCATATACAATCCATAAATGGGAATTCCATCAAGAATCAAAATGATTTCATCCTCTGATCCTAGTGAACACTTGGTTTTCATCAAATGAAAAAAACTCCTATGGGTTTGCATTCATAGAAGGAAATAGAACACAACTGTCTCAAATTTACATGAAATGGCATAATAACTTGATGCCTTTGCATGAATTGGTTTCCCTAAATTTATATGGTATGATTCATCTTTGAGGAACAAGTCAACCTTGAACATTTAGTTTCCCTACATTTAGTTTTATTTATGGTGTACAAGAGCCATCATAGGTGCTATGTTCCAAACCGCACACTTGAACATGCTCCTATTGAGGGATTCGAGGAATCAACTCTATCCTAGCATAGTGAGCCTGAACTGATGATATTATGATGGTGATACCTTTTTGGTAGATGATCCTTTTCTGAAAAGCTCTATATATGTTGTGAGGCCCTCATTATAGATGCTACATCCTAGACTGCAAAGTGAGATGAGCTCCTATGGAGGAATGTAGTAGAATTCTTAGATTCTACTCTATAACTATTTTTCTAGAGAAAGGGACATGAAAAAATAAGGATGGGGAGTCCCATTGGTCATGCCATAATGAAATGACTAGAAAATATTAAAGGAAGATAAAATAAATACAAAAATATAATACCTTCACCTAGAATCTTTGCTTCTCTCTTTGATGAGTGGAAATAGAGTGCACCCTTATTCTATTTGATTTTCTCTTGATGTTGATATGTGTATTTCTTAAAAATCTAGCATAAAATTGATATGATTTGATAGATGATTGATTAAAAAAGATAGCATGTAGGTATGATAGCTCAAGATTAGATTCTTAGGTCAAAATTAAGGATGAGAACCTCTAGATATAGAATCTTGTAGAGGCAAAATCAATGTCTAGAAATGATTAGTGATGGATGACCAAGATTGAAGGAGAGTTGGGATTTGGATCAAATATGGTTGATAAAATACAAATAAATAAATGAATAAATTAATTACTGGGATCGTGATGGGATAAAAAATAAATAAATAGGAATATATATTTAATTAAAGGATTATGGAAATGGATATTAATTAAATAAATAATAAATATTCATTTTATTAATGGATAAGGATAAGGGATATTAATTAAATAAATGATAAATATTTGTTTAATTGAAGGAAAATAATAGGATATCAATTCAATAAATGATACATATTTATTTAATTTAAGGATTAGGAAATTAAGCCTTTTATCTCGCATTGGCAATAAATTGAGATTATTACCAATTAGGGCACTTTGTGTCAATTGTTGGTATATGGCCTACACATAGAGAATGTGCTTTTGGACACCATTGAATGGTGCTCAATGGATCCTAGCATATGTTGAGAGGAAAAGTCTAATAGAGTTATGTGCCCTAATTTGGTCATAGGGCATGGCTCAGTGATAGATTTGGTGGATCCTAATTGCACTCTAGGAAGCACTTCTAGTAGTCCTAAGGTGAAATCATTAGAGTCACCTATAAATGAGCCTCAAGGGTTGCGGATGGTGGACTCTGGCTTGAAGGATAGGGATGTGGCTCCTTTGGTTTAACAAACCATCCAATTGGATCAGAGACAAGTGTTGAATTCAAAAATCATGAAAGCTATGGATGCGGTGGTATCCAATATCAATGAAGAAGATCTCAACTCGCTAATGGAAGTAGGCTATGAACTAGCCAAGTTAGCGAAAGTGACCAAAGAGGGGTTGTTAAACTTGGTGAATGAAGATTTGGAAGATGATTGGGAAGGCCCCAAACTGGAAGATGAAGATCAATTGGTGGAGGCAAATGTTGGCTCCCAGACATCTTACATGTGTCTTGATCTCGTGCCACTCACATAAAGCATAGTTGGGGGGATTGGGAATAATTCAAAAAGTTCCAAGTAGGATTTATTTGGATTGTGGAGAAAACAATATGCATGGTCAGATCCCTAACCAATAGAAACTAAAAGGGAATGGGGGAAGCCAACAGAAAATTAGAGATCAACAAAATGTTGAAAGTAGGGAAGGGTGACCCCCTTCATGATCAGAAATGAAGATCATAACCTAGAACATTAGGGGCCTAAATGATCCTAACAAATTGTACCTTATTAGGAAGCAATTGGAGTCTTTTCAGGTAGATGTGTGTATATTCCAAGAAATAACTTAGCTAAGTGAGCAATAAAAGGAGCATTTTTTGCGAGCTTGAGATTATAGAAATGATTTGGGTTGAATTTGGATGGCTCACAATGAGGGATCCTTTCCTTATGGAATCCCTAGAATGTGCTTATGTAAGAAATAGATTCAAACAAACATTGGCTACCTTGCAAGGTAAGAATCCTTGCTTCAAATTTGATTTTTTTGCTTATAAATGTTTATGGTACTATTACTTGCATTCAAAAAAGGGACCTTTGGAGAGAGCTAAGAATAATATGCAATGATCCATCATTTGAATTCTTCATTTTGGGAGAGGATTTTAATGCAATTATAAGGACCTTTGATAAAAATGGCAACATAGATAGGAAATCGTAGTCTCAAATGGATTTTGAGAAGTTTTTGGAGAGAAACACATTTCTTGAAATCATTATGGGAAATGGGAAATTCATATGGACTAATAGGTAGACTAGCTTCTGCAATATAGCTGAAAGGTTGGATAGGTTTTTGTTCAAAGGTGACATGGGAAGGTTTCCTTTCAATATGTAGGGTCGAATTTTACCTGGCTCTGGCTCTAATCATTTCCCTATGATGTTAGACATTATGGGGGAAAGAACATCACTCAGATACTCATTCAAGTTTGAGAATATTTGGTTCTAGGATCCTCATTTAATGGACCTTATAAAGAAATGGTGGTTGAATCATATCCTAGGGGGTTCTAAAATTTTCAACATTGTTGCAAAATTGAAGTTGATTAAGCATAATCTAAAGACTTGGAATAAAGAGAATTTCAAGAACACTTTTGAAGAGAAACAAAATACTCAAGAAGCTCTATGGGATTTAAATGAAGAGGTTATTAGGCATGGGATGGATAATAGTAGCTATGCCCAAGAGAAATAATTATTGAAAAAAATGAATGATCTAATGTCCAAAGAATAAATATTTTGGCTTCAAAAATATAGAGATTGTGGTTGAAAGGTGGTGATAAGAATAGAAAATTATTTCACAACTCCACCAAGGTGAGAAGGGAAATTAATAGGATTTCATGTTTCAAAACAGGTGATGGTATAATTTTGGATAAGATTGAGGACAATAAAGGTGCAACCGTGGATTACTTTCAAAACCTTTTGAATGAATGTGAAGGTTCTTGACTAGAAGATAAACACATATTCATAAACAACATCCATCACCTCATAACCAATGATCATAATGCTATGTTGAACAACAAGTTCTCTAAGAAAGAGACCAAAGAGGCCCTTTTCCACCTTCACCTAGATAAGGCACCTGGCCCTGATGGGTTTCTTGTGGTTTTATTTCAAAAATGTTGTGATATCCTTGGCATGGATGTGGTTGAGGCCTTCGAAGATTCTAGAAGATCAATAAAAGTCCTCAAGGAGATGAACAACACTTTCATCGCATTGATCCTAAAAAAAGAATTTCCTAAAACTCTAGATGAGTTTAGACCAATCTCTCTCTGTAACAAAATTTATAAGATCCTAGCCAAAGCCATTGTGATTAGGGTTAAAAGGCTCCTACCTCACATAATTATAGAAGAACAATCCAACTTTGTCCCCATTAGATCAATTTTTGACAATGTCATTATTGCTCAAGAAGTAATCCATTCCATCCAAAAAACAAAAAATCAGTTAATGTTGGTCAAGGTTGATATCAAGAAAGTTTATGATAAGGTGAATTGGTGTTTCCTCTTTAAATTCATGGAGGATTTTGGTTTTAATAGGTAGTGGTTGAACTATATTTTTTATTGGATTGCCTTCCCAAGGTACTTTGTACTTTTGAATAGCTCTCTAGAATGTTATTTCAATGTATCTAGGGGACTTAGGCAAGGGGATACGTTATCTTCTATTTTCTTCATAATCATGGTAGAGGCACTTGGGAGGGCTTTCTCGAAGGTGTGGAGGGAGGGTCAATTGGAAGGGATTCAAATAACTTAGGGTGTACTAGAAGTTACTCATCAATAATTCACTGATGGAAACATGTTGAAATCCTCGACATCCAAGTATTTAGCTTTCTCTGACATGGTTGCAAGGTTTTAATGCTAGATCATCTGACGTGGAAGGTAAAGGATGGGTAGTCTACTCTCTACTAGGAAGACTCATGGGAATGTTACCATAAACTAGAGGATAAAGCTAACTTGGCCCAGATCAAAATTATAACAAAGTAGGCTTGGGGTAGCAAAGTGGTGGATTATATGTCAGTTTCTATGGATGACAAGAGCCTTAATTATAATTGGAAAACCCTTCATGAATTGGGTTTGGACCCCAGATCTGTGGCAGCTTATGAATCTAAGTTGGCTCATTGGGTTGTTTTTCCTTGACTTAGAGGTGACAATCTTAGATGGAATGCTTCCATGAATGGGAGTTATAATTCCAAATATGGTTATAAGATCTTATCTAGTTGAGTGGTGAATGAATCCAGGCTCCCAACTAATCTATGATGGAGAAATGAATGTCTCCCAAAGTTAGGTACTTTCACTTGGGCAGTGGTGCAAGGACACATGCTCATTGCGGACAATTTTTCTAGCTTGGGATACCATGGGTTGTTGAGATGTGTGCTTTGCAAACAAGTGGAGGATTCTGAGGATAATTTATTTCTCAACTGTCCTTTCTCAAAAAGTTGCTAATTATGGATCTATACAAAGTTGCATTAGCACTTGGCCCTTCCAAATAATTTATTGAGCCTACTTATTGGTTGACCAAAGCTTCACAAGAGTGCCAATTTTAATTTCCTTTGGATCACATGACCATCATTGTTAATCTAGGAAATATAGAAAGAGAGAAACTAGCACATCTTCCAAGACAAGACAATGTCTTGACAATCACTATTGAACAAGATTGAGGCAAGTATAGTTGAAATAGTTAATTCAAGGGTGGCTGACTGAATTGGTGGTAAAGCAATATTCACTAAGTGGGATTCCATGATATGGAAGAGTTGGCATGGTCTGATAATTCCTCCTCAGGTTAGGGATGGCAGTATCAAGTCACAGTTAGAGAGAAAGAATGTGGCTTGGCATCCCCCTATGGCCTGGTGGTTTAAGTTAAATTTTGATGGGACTTCGCATGTAAATCTTAGGTTTTTGAGGCTAGTTGTATAGTTAGAGATTGGTTAGGAAGGACAACGGGAAGATTGGAAAAGCCACTTTTAATTGGCACTGAAAATACAGTAGAGTTCTAGGTTTTAATTTTGGGGTTAAGCCTATGTCAAGAACTAAAAAATAGAAAATATAGAAATTGAAAGGGATTCAACCCTCATCATCAATGTATTAAGAACTAGACAAATGGTGAACTTGAAACTTTGTGCCAAATTAGAAGTAGCACTAAAGCTTATGGAAGGTTTCAAATTGGTAACAATGAATCACATTCTTAGAGAAGGAAATTCAGAGGTGAATGGTCTTTCCAATCTAGGTGCAAATGACACATCTCAAAGAAATATTTGTTTAGGCTTGCATTTTGTGGGAGGTTGGGTGAGAGACTTTCCACACCCATTGTGGAAAGTCCAATCTTAGGGTGTGATTGTTAGTGGATGGCTTATTTGGATGCCACATCAGTCGGGCATGGGTACATGTGAATATAAAGACGTCGTTAGTATTGGGTAAGTGCACCAATTTGTGACATAAAAATGACTCTTAAGATGCCACATTTTGTTTTGAAATTAGAAAATTTTGATGTGCACGAGAAAATGAAGATAGTTACACTTAAAATTTTGAGATGTAGCAAGAACAAGAGTTGAAGTGCTCTGAGTCTAGTTTCTATGCTACTATTTTTTTTTAAAACATGAAGATTAAGGGTTTAAAAAATGGGGGGAAATAGGTTCTATTTTTATCAAAAAATTAGCATAATATTTGAGGCCCCCCCTTTTTATTAATTCTTTTTTAGAATTTCAAAAATTTGAATAGTGAAAAATTAGCTAACACCATGTAGTTTATCCCCATTCTTTCGGCTATTATTTTAATTAACATATAATATTTTATGAATTTTCAAAGTGGACACATCCTAAAAAATTAAACTTTGAGCATGCTCCCCCCTAAATCTTTTGCAAAATAATCAAAAATTGATTTTTTTCATCACGTGTAGAATAAAGTCTAGTTTAAAAAAATGTAATATTTTAAGATTCGATGAACGAAGAAAAAACTATCCTAAAAATAGCACATGTTGGTTTTTGACAAAAAATGGAGGTAATAACAAGAGAATTTATGGATGAAAACTTTAACATAATCAAAACATAAAAAAAATATATATTTAGATAGCTAAGAGAGAGCCTGACATCTTCACAGTTTTTTTATAAACTTGCATTGAAAGACATGTGAACATGATAGTTAGCATGACTAAAAAAAGGTGAAAATTTGGTACCCTCGTGAGAAAATCATGTCCATGGTATCAGATGGCTGTCCAACCCTTTGGGTTGTATTCCCAAGGAAAAATCCAACCCTTTGGGTTAATGCAGCCAATTTGGTGAGCAGCAAATCTGGAGAATGCCAAATTTGGCACTCACCAAATGTAATGCAACATTTGGTGAGCACCAAATTTGGAACTCACCAAATGGTGATGTATTGGAAAAAACACCAACTTTGTTGGTTTCTATTTTTCTCTCACTACCCCACTTTGATAATGCTTAAAGTTTATGGTTTATGATCAATGATGTATAGTTGAGGTTTTACCTTTTAGTCCATCTTTGTCTCCTTCCCTCTTAACCAATACTTATCCTATTCTCTCTCAACCCTCTAAGTCTCTCCCACCCTCTATACCTTTCCTTCCCTCATTAACCCCATCTCAATCCTTTCCTCCCTACCTCTCTCTTCTTCTATCTCCCTTTGTTACTATTTCTCATCCATTTATCTCTTTTCTCTTGATTTCTACATCTCCCTCCCAACCTCTATCTATCCCCATATCCAAGTCTCTCCCTCCTTTTCTCATAACCCACCTATCTACCCGTCTATCTCTCACCTATTTCTTCTCTCTCTCTCCCCATATCCAAGTCTCTCCAACCTTGTCTCATTACCCACCTCTCCTCCCCTCTATCTCTCATCTAGTTCTTCTTTCTCTTTTCTTCCCTCTCCCTTCCCTTTCTAGGTAATCACCTCTTTATCTCCTCCTCCCTATGTCTCTCACTCCCTCCATGTGTACCTCTCCCTCCATCACTTGTTATTCATCTATCGATACTTCCCTTTCACTCTCCCTCTCTTCTCTATATACCCCCTCTCTAGGTCTCTCCCAATATCTCTCCCTATCCCTCTCTCTATATTTCCTTCTATCCTTACCCCCATCTATATCCTTTCCTCCCTACACCTCTCTTCTTATCTCTCCCTCTATTATTTTTTCTCTCCCATCTATCCCTTTTCTCTATATCACTACCTCTTCCTCCCACCCTCTCTCTCTCTCTCTCCCTATCTCCATGACTCTCCTTCCTTCCCTCTTTACCTCTCTACCTCTCCCTTCTTGTCTCATTACCCACCCCTTTTGTACCCTCTCTACCTTTCCTTCCCTCCTTAGTGTTTAAGGGTTGAGGGTTTAAGGGTTGAGGGTTGAGGGATTAGGGTTAAATAGTTGAGGGTTTAAAGGTTGAGGGTTGAGGGTTATAGGGTTGAGGGATTAGGTTTCAAGGATTTAGGGTTTAAGGGTTGAGAGCTTAGGTATTGGGATCTAAGGTATAGGGTTGAAGGATTAGGGTTGAGGGTTGAGGGTTAAGGGTTGATGGTTGAGGGAATAGGGTTTAAGGGTTGTGAGTTTAGGGCTTAAGGGTTTAAGGGTTGAGAGTTCAGGGATTACAATTTAATGGTTGATGGTTTAAGGGTTGAGGGTTGAGGGATTATGGTTTAAGCTATATCATTGTGGGATTCATTTTGAGGGTTGAGGGTTTAAGGGTTTAGGGTTTAAGGGTCAAGGCTTGAGTCATGATGGTTTAAGGTTTGAGGGTTCAGGGTTTTAGGGATGATTATTGATGGATTAGGTCTTAAGGGTTGAGATTTGAGGAATTAGAGTTCAAGGCATAGGCTTGAGGGATTACGATTGAGGGTTGAGGTTAAGGGTTTAACGGTTTAGGTTTTAAGGGTTGAGGCTTGACGGATTAGGGTGTAAGGGTAGAGGCTTGAGGGTTTCATGTATAGGGTTGAGGCTTGAAGGATTATGGTTGAGCATTGAGAGATGAGGGTTTGAGGATTGAGGGTTGAGGGTTTAAGGGTTGAGGGATTAGGTTGAGGGTTGAAGTTTGAGGGTTGAGGGTTGAGGATTTATTTTTTAAGGGTTGAGGGTTGAGAGAATAAGGTTTGAGGATTTAAGGGTTGAGGGTTGAGGGATGATTGTAGAAGGGTTGAGGGTTGATGGATTAGGGTTTAAGGGTTATGGGTTTAGGAATTAAGGGTTTAATGGTTGAGGGTTGAGGGATTAGGGTTTAAGGGTTGATAGTTTAAGGGTTGAGGGTTGAAGGATTAGGGTTTAAGGTATAGGGTTGAGGGATTAAATTTGAGGGTTTAAGGCTTGAGGCTTGAGTGTTGAGGGTTTAGGGGTTGAGGGTTGAGGGTTTAAGAATTAAGGGTTAAGAGATAATGGTTTAAGGTTTGAGTGTTTAAGGGTTGAGGGTTGATGGATTATAGTTTAAGGGTTGAGTGTTGAGGGATTAGGGTTTAAGCTATAGGATTGAGGTTCGAGGTAGATGGTTTAAGGGTTTAATGGTTTAGATTTTAAGGATTGAGGGTTGAGGGATTAGAATTTAAGGGTTGAGGCTTGAGGGATTATGGTTGAGCATTGAGGGATGAGTATTTGAGGGTAGGGGGTTGAGGGTTGAGGGATGAGGGTAATAGGATTGAGCGATTTGGGTTTAAGGGTTGAAGTTAAAATGTTTAGGGTTAAAGGGTTGAGGGTTGAAGTTTGAGGGTTGAAGTTTTATGGTTATAGGATTGACTGATTAGGGCTTAAGAGTTTTGGGATTAAGGGTTTAAGGGTTGAAGGTTGAGGGATTAGGTTTTAAGGGTAGAGGGTTGAAGGATGAGGGTTTAAGGGTTGATGATTGAGGGATTAGGGTTCCCTTCCCTCTCTACTCTCTTTCTCTCTATCTAACCTCTTTGTCCCTAAATATCCCTCCCTCCTTACTCTCTCTATCTCACCTCTCTCTCCCTCCCTTCTTACCTCCCCTTCCCTCTCTACTCTTTATCTCCCTCTCCCTCTCTCTACCTACCTCTTTATTTCTCTCTCTCACCTCTCTCTCCATCTCTATCTCTCCCTCTATCCCTACCTATGCCTCCATCTCTCCTTCCTTCTCTACTTCTATCTAACTCCCCTCCATCTCTCTATCTACCTATCTCTCTATTTATCTCTCACCTCTCTCTATATCTCCACATATCTTTCCCTCTCTACTTCTCTCCATATACCTATCCATATATGCCTCATTCTCTCTCCCTCTCTCCCACCTTCCTCCTCTCTCTGACTTACTTTCCCTTCTTTTCTCTCCACAATCTCTCTCTCTCTCTCTCTCTCTCTCTCTCTACATCCACCTCCCTCTCTCAACCTACCACTCAATTTCTCTCTCTCTCTCTCA
>VDFB02138779.1:55708-126938 GCA_007258455.2 Sequoia sempervirens
TTGAGGGATGAGTATTTGAGGGTAGGGGGTTGAGGGTTGAGGGATGAGGGTAATAGGATTGAGCGATTTGGGTTTAAGGGTTGAAGTTAAAATGTTTAGGGTTAAAGGGTTGAGGGTTGAAGTTTGAGGGTTGAAGTTTTATGGTTATAGGATTGACTGATTAGGGCTTAAGAGTTTTGGGATTAAGGGTTTAAGGGTTGAAGGTTGAGGGATTAGGTTTTAAGGGTAGAGGGTTGAAGGATGAGGGTTTAAGGGTTGATGATTGAGGGATTAGGGTTCCCTTCCCTCTCTACTCTCTTTCTCTCTATCTAACCTCTTTGTCCCTAAATATCCCTCCCTCCTTACTCTCTCTATCTCACCTCTCTCTCCCTCCCTTCTTACCTCCCCTTCCCTCTCTACTCTTTATCTCCCTCTCCCTCTCTCTACCTACCTCTTTATTTCTCTCTCTCACCTCTCTCTCCATCTCTATCTCTCCCTCTATCCCTACCTATGCCTCCATCTCTCCTTCCTTCTCTACTTCTATCTAACTCCCCTCCATCTCTCTATCTACCTATCTCTCTATTTATCTCTCACCTCTCTCTATATCTCCACATATCTTTCCCTCTCTACTTCTCTCCATATACCTATCCATATATGCCTCATTCTCTCTCCCTCTCTCCCACCTTCCTCCTCTCTCTGACTTACTTTCCCTTCTTTTCTCTCCACACTCTCTCTCTCTCTCTCTCTCTCTCTCTCTCTACATCCACCTCCCTCTCTCAACCTACCACTCAATTTCTCTCTCTCTCTCTCAGCTCTATTTCCATCCCTATCCCTCCCTCTATCCCTACCTCTCCCCCCATCTCTCCTTCCCTCCCTACTATCTATATCCCCTCCATCTCTCAACCTAGCTCTCTCTTTTTATTACTCTCTCTCTCTCTCACCTCCCTCTATCTCTCCATATTTACCTCTCCCTCCATATCTCTTTCCCTCTCTACTCTCTACCTACCTATCCTTATATACCTTATTCTCTCTCCCTCTCTCCCTCCTTCTCTCAATCTCTCCACCTTCCTCCTCTCTCTACTTCTCTCTCCCTTCCTCTTTCTCATTTATCTCTCTCTCTCTCACTCTCCCTACTCTCTTTGTCTTTATCTCACCCCTCACTCCCTATAGAGAAATATTTTTGCACCCAAGGGCTTTCTAACACTTCTAGGGTTTTTCACTTAAAAGGAGAAAGATGGGCCAACATGGACAATGTCTACACTCAAAATCAATGCAAGGATGGATGTAATATGCCTAGATGCAATTTATAAATGCAATAAAATGATGAAATAGGTCAATAATTAAATGAAAACTAAGAAAATGCAAGTTGTTTGAAAACACATTGTGATATGTAAAAGGACCTAGAAATGAAGGTAAATTGTAACAAAAATTAATGAAATTGAAGGTGTCCACCTGGAGGCTAAAAAAGGATGGAATGAAGGTATAGAATCTTGAAAAAAAAGATGCACAATTCAACTAGGACACTTGTGCCAATCTGGGTGACTTAGTCTCAGATCTAGAAAAACTACTTTAGAGCCCGTTTTAGCCAAATGAATATCTAAATCTATAGAAACCTATAAAAAATAGGTTCACTAGGACTAAGTAACCACTATTGGTGATTTAGTCCACTTTTGAATTTCTAAAAATCTGAAAGTGGAAACAGAAGCCCTTGGTCTGTACTTTGGTCCTTGACAGGTGTCTGGTTCTTAAATTCTAATTTTTGACACTATAATTGACTTTTTGTTGATATTTTGACTTAGTCAACAAGGAGATTTTTTCAAAAACTATGCTACTTAATATTTAATGATCTCTATGTATTCAAGATACCTAAGTTTGCAAACACACAAGAAAAGAGAGAGAAATATTGAATGCTAGGGCATGGTAGTTTTCCTTGGTCAAACCCCTTTTTAGGTAATTAAACCAAAATGAAGAAATAAGACAATGAAGCATGAAACAATGGAGTTAGATACTTTCCATGATGATTGATCTTGATTTTCTGCAATAATAGATAAAGATTTTTCCCTTGAATGTCTGAAAAATTCTATCTTGATGGCTTAGAATGCTAAAACCCTAGCTCTCTTGGCTTGAAATAGAATATTAATGATGAATAAGATGAATGAGTTATGAATTAGGGTTTAGAAGCTTGTATTTGTAGGAAATCCACCTAATTTTCCTATTAATTTGATCCCCAAGGATGACATGAAAGAAAAATAAACTTAAAATCCAATTTTTATTGCCCGAACTTCAAAAATAGCCCAAATGGGACTAATTTGTTAGGATAGGAAACTTAGTCCCACCTAGATGGGACTAATTTTTCTAGATGTGCGACTTGGTCCCATAGGGGTTATTTTTCCATCTAGATTGTCGTGGAATGGAGAAAACAAGTTCTTATGATGATTTTATCAGGTATTTGATCAAATTTAGCCTCAAGATGCACAATATGGGGACATAAGGGCCTATTAATGATGATGAAAAGGGTAAATAGAGCTATGGGCACAAATTTCAATGTGAAAGTGTGATTAAATACACTTTAAAACACTAAAATGAGGCCCACATAGCCTAGAAAGGCACAACATCCAATGTGAATGTGTAAGACACATTACAACACTAGATTAGAGTTAAGTTTAATTCACAATCCTTCTAGATTAATGTGAGAATTCAATTAAATACATTTTTGCAACATTGAATTATGGAAAAATAGGTCCATTAAATCTAGAGAGGCATGGAAGTCTTTTACAACACCTTTACAAGACATCATTAGATGCATTTTATTCAGTTTGCAAGGGTCCAAGACCTAGTTTGGGTGTGTAAAAACCCTCACAACACTAAATAAATTCCACATTAAGTCCAATTTATCATCAATTAATCCCAAATCAAGCAAGAAAAAATTGATACTTTTTCTATGTCCATAGTTAGCCCCCACTTTAGTGAGAGGATGAACTTGCTTCAAACTCACACTAAAGTAGATATTCAAGAAGGATCCAATCATACCAATCTGGATTGTATAGGGTGAAAAAGATCAGAGGAGGTTGTGCAAGCCCCTTAGATCCATGATCCTAAGTCAAACCAAGATAAGCGCAAAAGGACATGCACAAGGTGAATGATTTGCAGTAGAACAAGATGCAAGATCATGCAATGGAAATAACTAGAAGGAAGAGAAGTATAAATAAAAAGGTGGATCAAGCTTTGATCATTTTTCCAACACGTTGCAGATCATATCTAGGCTATTTGTCTAGAAAGAAAATGCATACTTACTTTGAGGCAACAGAACTCTTGGCTTTCCGCTGGGTGAGAAGGCCCAAAAGGTGAGACACATACGACCAATATGTGCTTACACACACATGAGTGGCTATGGGGAAATTCATTCCTTGGAGTGGGCTTCCTACTCAACCATATCAAAGTTATGCCTTCTGATAACATTAATAAGGTGCCACAAAAATGATCTTTGAGCTCTATGAGGTAAGCAAGACTTTGTATGCTTGAAACTCATAGACATTGTAAATTAAAGATAGTTTAAGGAATGTTCAAAGGGATTTTTCTTAGTTTGTGCAACATATCATCTTAGGGAAAAATTTTCCTAATTTTTCCAAGAGAGGATAGGTATGCACATGATCATGGTGGGACAAAAAGGGGTGATATGATGGGTATGTGTAGGGTATGCGGCTGATGACTTTTTTTTTACCCAAAATTGATGAAATGAAAAGGGTTTTTAAAGGAGATTCTCAGCTTTCCACCAATATAAATTATACTCTACTTTGAATTTAATAAGTAATTATTATTCATTTTCTATTTGAATTATGACTAAAATCCTGATTGATAGGCTGATTGAAAAACATCTATAGCTTTCAAACAGACTATCACATTTTTTGAATCTGAAACATGCATCACATTTTATGCTTTGTATACTATAGGATTAAAAAAATAAATTGAGTTTTATGAAGTTTTGACCAAGTTAAGGTGGTCAGACATACAAGTATTTTATATTTTTAATAAAAAATATATAGTTAATTATTTACTTGGAATAAAAAATTCATAGTTAATTATTTACTTGGAATAAAAATTATAAAAAAATATGCATCACATCAAGACATGAGTCTTCTACTTATATCTAAAATATTATAAAATAATATTATCATTTTATTGTGGTTAGGGTAGTCAAACAGACACCTACTTCTTATTTTTTCCCTAAAATTTAAGTACTACTATATTGAAATTTCAAAATTTCACCAAATAGATGTTTTTTTAAATAAACCTAGTAGTTTAGAAACAACATTCAATTTGCTATAGATTCTATTCTTACATATATTTCTGAAATAATATAGATAAATTATTTATTTTTTTACATCAAGTTGCCTCACTCTAATTTCTCTAAATTTTTTGACACTTAAGGGCCTACCTTTTCCATGATGATCCTACACATACCCGAATCTATCAAAGAAGTATCATTCTCTTAGAGGGAATCAAGCCCAATGACTCCACCAAGAAAAGGATGCATCACAAGAAGAAATAAATCACACAATGAAATATGAGTGTTGATGTATGCCCCCACTTTAAAGAAATTTCTAACACCATTACTATGAGAAATTTCTTGAAAGTAGAGGAAGATAGGAGAGCTTATTCGGAAAGCCCTATTCCAAGTCATATGTTTCCTATAAGCTACATCATGAAAAAGGTAGTATGTCATGTGCGAGTCAACTTAAGGCATGTCATCCACATCCCGAGATTTCTCTTATATGTTCATGAAAGGTTAAAAACCATCCAAAAGAGGAAATGATAGATGAAAAATGAGGGCAATGCTACCTAACCCTTTTCCCCCACTTAGTGTAGGACAAGGGTGAGCCAAAGTGATTTACATGATGCATGCTAGAGTGCAAATCAGTATCAATTAGAGGAATTGGGTGCCCTCACATAAGGAAGAACACCTAACTCCTTAACATGTTGGATTTTACTATTCAAAGTGTTACATTCATTAGTAGGATGACCATGAACTCTGTGATAAGTGAAAAATGAATTCTTGTAATAGAATTTCTTTCAAGTTCTTGGAGGAAGGGTTATCAAGTGATCTTTGATGAGTCTCAATAAGATGTCATCTTGATCAATGATAGAAGGTGGTCCTATAGTTTGCAACAAAGATACCTTTTTCTTAGTATTAGTTGTCATACCTACACAAGACTCTTTAGATTGTGAGATTTTATTTTCTCCTTTACAGGAGGGTGTAAAATATAACTAATTTAAATCATTAGTGTTTTACGAGAGGACATTGACATTAAGCAAAGGTGTATTTGTTTGCAAAGAATAACCATCAATACCACTAGTGTCTGTCAATTTAGGATGCATGATTGTTAAAGTTATCTTAGAGGGGTGTTCTGTGATAGTGTTGATGTTGACTGAGGGCTTGTTTATTTCTATCAAAAGAAAATAACCAATACCATGAGTGGTTTCTTGTGTGCTAGGATCAATGGGGACATAAATACCTTGTTCTCAAGCACCACAACTTTTTCCACTATATCCAAGTTGTTTAATAAGTTCATAACCTTTTCCATAAAGCTTTTTCATTGCTATTGGGTCGAGTTGTTGTTTGTGGTTATTTCGTCAAAGTTTTTTGTGTAATTTTCATCATTTTCTAAAGTGGGTGAGGTGGATGCTTTTGAAGGGTCTTCTAAGTTTTGTGTTGACATGACTAATTTTTCATGCGCCTTATTGGAATCTTTGTTTATGATCTAGTACTTGCCCATGAATGTTGATGTGAAATCTAAGGAACCCAAATCATCACCTAATAGCTTTGTATGTTGTTTACTATGTTGTTCATTGTCTTTTTGTTGCACAGGTTCCACTTGTGTGGTTGGTGTTAATGTGTTCAAGGGGTTCTCTTTGTTTTTTTCAAGTTGTAAGACACTATAAGGCACATGGTCAACGTTGAGTGTGCACACTTTTCTATTATAGATGTATTTCATTTTTCAATGAAGAGTGGAAGGCACACCATTCATTGCATGAATCCACAACCTACCTAGAAGAAGGTTATGTGAAAGATCATGAAGCATAACCTGGATCAGTGTGTTCAATGTTACTTCTCCAACTATAATAGGTAAAGTGATCACACAAAGCAATTTATTTTCTTCATTGTCAAATCCCTTAATAGATAAAGAATCAAGTTGAATATTTTTATTTATCCACACGAAGCCTATCCAAGAGGTTTACGCTACACACATTAAGGGTTGAGCCATTGTCAATAAGGATTCACTTTATCCCTATCCTATTGTATTGAACAAGGATCATAAAAGCATCATTTTTTTTTTTCAATTCCAAAGAGAGGAGTTCTCTTTGGTGAAAAACAATGTCAGCATTCAATCCTTGAATTAGGGCTTCTATGTCATTTGGTTGTGCATTAGAAGGGATAGGAATTTTTTGTAAGGTTGTTTGAAGCATAGTGTGATAGGTAGGTGAATTTTGAAGAAGGTTCCAAAGGGATATCTTGGCAGGACTGCTCTTAAGTTGCTCAACAAGATCATACTCCCTAAATTGAAGAGCACTAGGTAGTATAGAATTAGGAAAAGGTAAAGAGGTTGGGTTTGGTTGCGGTAGTTGTGGATTGTTTCTAGTGTTGTATGTATGAGCAACAATATTATCACTTAGTTGTTGTGACACATTATTCTAAGGTGGCTAAAGGATAAATTTAGTTTTGTTGTGAGTGTGATGTTTGTGTGATGGGGGATAAAAGATGAGATTAGGTTGTTTTTGAGTTTTTTTTTGTGTGAAGGTGGGTAGAGAATTAGAGGGTTCTTAGGATGTCCCATGGGGTATGTATGAGGACCATTGATCGAGGGGGATCTAATGAACACTTGTGCATTTATAACCTCAATGGTCTTGATTTGATGTATCTCTAATAAAGGGAAAAATAGAATCACCTTTTTATTGTGATCTTAGGACGACACATGACTATTGTTGTCATTTTCTAACACCATCATATTCTCCCTAGGAGGAGATTTTTTAGGAGAACTAAAAATTAAATGTTTTTGACATTCATGGATTGGTTCTTCTAAAATTAGTTCATCGCAAATAGGGGAATGATCAATGTTTAAATTATCTTGCTCAATAAGGGTTGCCTTAGGTGAAAGGGGACAAGTAAGATTCTCATGACTCTCATTGGTTGTGTTTTCTAACAACAAAGCATCTTCCTTACAACTAGGGGAGATACTAGGAGAAGAACAAGTATGATTATCATGATCATTTATGACTTCATTCCTTTCTTCCAAAATAAGAGAGGTGGGGGAAGGATTATAAAGAGGGTTGTTGTAGACCAACATATCCTCATCATTTATAATGTTATCTTCCTCGAAATAATTCTCACAATCAAAAGGAGAATGTAAAATAGGTAAGGTGATGTTTAGGAATGTGTCCTTGATTTCATTTTCTTGTACTAAAATATATTCCCAAAGGGGATGAGGAGAGGGAAAAACAAGATCCTCATGATTCTCAATGATTGTATCTTCTTTCACCAAGATATCTTCATCATTAAAAGAAGAAGTATCATGAGAACAAATATGATCATCATGGTTATTTATGTTTGTATGCTCTTCTATCACATCATCCACACAAATAGGAGAGATAGGAGGGCGTATAAGTTTAAGGAAAGTATTATCATTTTCACTTTCTTGTACTAAGAGACTCTCATAACTGGGGAATGTAGTAAATGAATGACTACATGCTTATTGACTATCTTTTCTTTTCAAATTTGGAGAAGATTGAAACTAACATTTGGAAAAGTAAACTACAAAAACTTGAAATGCAATGTAAGAATGTAAAATGAAATGCAATTTTTAGTATTCAAGCAAGATAATTTTCTAGTTACATAATGCAATGATCTGAAAATGAAATGTGGTGAATGCAAAATTGAAATTAAGCAATGCATGAAATGAGCTAATTTGAGCTAGATCTAATGAAATGCATGTTACAAAAACTCATCCAGCTGATACAAATAGGTAAGGAAAGAAAACAGAAGATTAAAAATAGGGTTTTTAGTTATGTAAAAGGTAGTTTTAGAGGCATAAAGGGACTAAGTCGCCCAAGGTGGCAGATTAGTCCCAGTAGGGATTTTATTTTAGATTTTTCATATTTTTTTGATGGATTTTGATGTTTGTTTTGTTGTATGATGAAAAACTAAGATTCCAATGTAAAATTTTAGAAATTTTCAATGATTTAAAAAGCAAAAATGTAACCTATATGCACTTTCAATAGTGCAAAATTTGAACCCTAGAATGCAAATTAATCAATGCAAGTCGTAATGAAAATTTAATGCATGCTAATTCTAGGATGATGATGGACTTGAAAATCAAAAAAATGTGATGTTCTAAGGTCGGGTTCACCAAAATGTAGACAAAGATTTTGGCACTCAAGGGATTTCTAACACTTCTATGGTTTTTCATCGAAAAGGAAGAAGATGGGAAGAAGATGGGCCAAAATGGGCAATGTCTACAATCAAAATCAATACAAGGATGGATGGAATATGCCTAGATGCAATGTAAAAATGCAATAAACTAATGAAATAGGTCAATAATTAAATGAAAACTAAGAAAATGCAAGTTGTTTGAAAACATATTGTGATATGCAAAAGGACCTAGAAATGAAGGCAAATTGTAATAGAAATTGATGAAACCAAAGTTGTGCACTTGGAAGCTGAAAAGGGATGGAATGAAGGTTTGGAATCCTAAAAAACCTGATGTAGAAGTCAATTGGGATACTTGTGCCAATCTAGGCGACTTAGTCCCAGATCTGGAAAACTACTCTAGAGCCTGTTTCGGCCAAATGGGTATCCAAATCTACAAAAATCTCCAAAAAAAAAGTTTAGTGGGACTAAGTCACCACTATTGGCGACTTAGTCCACTTCTAAATTTCTAAAAATCCAAAAGTGGAAACGGAATCCCTCGGTCTACACTTCGGTCCTTGACAGGTGTCTAGTTCTAAAACTATAATTTTTGGTACTGTAATTGATTTTTTGTTGATATTTTGGCTTAGTCAACAAGGAGATGTCTTCAACAACTATACAACTTAATCTTTAATGGTCTCTAAGTCTACAAGATATGTAAATCTATAAACATACAAGGAAAGATAGAGAAATATTGAATGTTAGAGCACGGGGTTTTTCCTTGGTCAAGCCCCTTTTTAGGTAGTTAAACCAAAATGAAGAAAGAAGAAAATAAAGAATGAAACAATGGAGTTAGGTACTTTCCATGATGATTTTATCTTTATTTTCTACAACAATAGATAAAGATTCTACCCTTTAATGTCTAAAAATTGCTATCTTGATAACTTAGAATGCTAAAACCCTAGCTTGCTTGCACCTTGAAATGGATCTTGATTAATGATGAATAAGATGAATGAGTTATTAATTAGGGTTTAGAATCTTGTATTTATAGGAAATCCACCTAATTTTCTTGTTAATTTGATCCCCAAGGCCAACATGAAAGAAAAATAAAATTAAAATCCAATTTTTCTCTCCCGAACATCGAAAATAGCCCAAATGAGACTAAGTCGCCAATCTAGGTGACTTAGTCCCACCTGGATGGAACTAATTCATGCAGATGGGAGACTTGATCCCATAGGGGTTATTTTTCTAGCTGGATTGTCAGGGAAGGGTATGTGCAGGATCATCATGGAAAAAACAAGCCCTTAAGTGGCAAAAATTTTAGAAAAATCAGAGTTAGGAAACTTGACGTAAAAATTTGAATAAGTTATCTATATTATTTCAAAAATATGTAAGAATATAATCTCTAGAAAATTTAATTTATTTTATAAACTACTAGGTGTGTTTTTTTAAAAAAAATCTATTTGGTGAAAATTTGAAATTTCCATGCAGTAGTACTTAAATTTTAGGGAAAAAAAAGGAAGTAGGTGTAAATGACCACCCTAACCACAATAAAATGATAATATTTTTTTATTATATTTTATATATAAGTAGAGGACTCATGTCTCGATGATGCATATTTTTTTTTGTAATTTTTTCCAAGTAAATAATTAATTATGATTTTTATTACAACTTTTAAAAAATATAAAAACTTGTATGAATTAACTTGGTCAAAATTTATAAAATTCAATTTTTATTTTTCTAATCCCATAGTATGTGAAGGATCGAATGTGACACATGTTTTGGATTCAAAAAATATGATATCATTTGAAAACTATAGATTTTTTTCAATCAACCTATCAATAAGGACTTTAGCCATAATTCAAATAGAAAATGAATAATAATTACTTATTAAATTCAAAGTAAAGCATAATTTATATTGGTGGAAAGCTGAGAATCTCCTTTAAAAACCCTTTTTGTTTCATCAATTTTGGGTTAAAAAAAGTCGTTAGCCACATACCCATCATATTGCCACTTTTTGGCCCATCATGATCCTGCACATACCCAGAATGGAGAAAATAGGTTATTATGATGATTTTATTAGGTATTTAATCAAATTGATCCTCAAGATGCATAGTATTGGGCCATAGGGGCCTATTAATGATGATGAAAAAGGTAACTAGGTCTAGGGTCACAAAGTTCAATGTTAATGTGTGATTAAATACATTTTACAACACTAAAATGAGGTCCACATAGCCTAGAAAGGCACAACATCCAATGTGAATGTGTAAGAAACATTACAACACTAGATTAGAGTTAAGTTTAATTCACAATACTTCTATATTATTGTTAGAATTCCATTAATTACATTTTGCAACATTGAATTAGGGAAATATAGGTCCATTAAGTCTAGAGAGAAATGAAAGTCTTTTACAACACTTTACAACACCTTTACAAGACATCGTTAGATGCATTTTATTCATTTTGCAAGGGTCCAAGACCTAGTGTGGATGTGTAAAACACCTCACAACACTAAATCAAGGACTCATTAAGTCTAATTTATCACCAATTAATCCCAAATCAAGCAGGCAAAAATGGACACTTTTTCTGTGTCCACACTCCATACATATCCCTCCCTCCTCTCTTTCTCTCTCACCTTCCTATCCCTCCCTCTCTCCCTCACCTTCCCTATATACTTCTCTCTATCTCCCCCTCCCTCTCTCTACCTATGTCTCTCTCTATTGATCCCTCTCTCCATCCCTATCTCTCCCTCTATCCCTATCTCTCCATCCATCTCTCATTCCCTCTATATTTTTCTCTATCTCCCCTCCCTCTATCTACCTACCTCTATTTCTCCATCTCTACCTCTCCCTCCATCTCTCTATCCCTCTATACTTTATTCTCTCCCCCGCTCTCCCTTCTTCCTTCTCTCAATCTATCCATCTTCCTCCTTCTCTCTCTACTTTTCTCTCTCACTTCCCTAGGCTCCCTTTCTCTCCTTCCCTCCCTACTCTCTCTCTCTCGTTCTCTCCCTCTCTCCCTTCCCTATCTTTATATCTCTTGTCTCACTTTGTCTCTCCTCTCCATCTTTATCTACTCCCACTCTCCTCTGCCTCTCTCTACTTCCTCTCTATCTCAACTCTCTCTCCCTCCCCTCTCTTTCTATCTCCCATCTCCCTCTCTCCTCTCCGTCTCTACCTACCCTCCTCTATCTACCTTCCTCTCTCTCTTCACCCTCTTTCTATCTCTCCTTGTCTACAATCTATCTAAAGTATCCCTCTTTATCTCTCCTTTCCTCTACTTTCTCACTCTCCCTCTCTTTCTTTTTATTTCTTTCTCTATCTATCTCACCTCTCTCTCCCTCCCCCCCCTCTCTCTCTCCCCTTCCCTCTCTACTCTCTTTCTTTATATCTCACCTCTCTCCTTATATATCCCTCCTTCCTCTCTTTCTCTATCTCACCCCCTCTCCCTCCCTCCTTACCTCTCCTTCCCTCTCTACTTCTCTCTATCTCCCCCTCCCTCTCTACCTACCTCTCTCTATTCCTCTCCCTCTTACCTCTCTCTCCATCCCTATCTCTCCCTACATCTCTCCTTCCCTCTATGTCATGGAAAAAATGACCCTTTGCTTGACATGGGATTAATTCATGATAAAATGGGCTTAATGATGCCTTAATTTAGGTGTTGCAAGGAATTGTATGCATCCAAACTAGGTCTCAGGCCCTTGAAAATTAAATAAAATGCTTTTAACGATGTCTTGTAATGGTGTTGTAAAGTATTGTAAAGGACTTTCATGCTTTTTTAGACTTATAACCTATTTCTCCCTAATTCAACATTATAAAATGTGTTTACATCAATCTATAAGGTTCTTGAATTAAATTTAATGATAAACTAGTGTTGTTTAATGTGTCTTGCACATTCACATTAGTTCTTGTGCCTTTCTAGGCTATGTGGACCTCATTTTAGTGTTGTAAATTGTTTTTAATCACACTTTCACATTGATTTTTGTGTCCCAATCCCTATTTGACATTTACATAATCATTAATAGGCCCCTAATAACCCATATTGTGCATCTTGAGGTTCAAATTGATTAAATACCCAACAAAGTTGCAAATTAAACCTTATTTCCTTATCTCCTAACTTCTTAACTATTGGAATGGCTCCTATGGGACCCATTCGTCATGCATGGTGAATCAATCCCATCCAAGTGGGACCTATTCACCAAGTGTAGTGAATGAGTCCTATCTAGCCCCATTTTGACCTTTGAATAGGAAAATGTGGAATTTAAAGTTTAATTTCACTACATGTCAACATATGATGAGGTATAATCAGGATACTAAGGCACAATTGTCTATAAATAAGTGTTATTATCCTCATTTTATATGTAACAAATCATTTTTACATATCTCATCATTAATTCATCATTTATCTTCTCATCCAAGTCAAGCAAGTTAGGGTTTCTTCATTAGAAGTCATCAAGTTAGCTTTCTAAAGAATTCAAGGGCTAAATCTTCATGTATTGCTGCAGACTTCCAAGATCAATCATCATCAAAAGGTAATAAATTCCATTTTGCATGTTTCACTACTTTCTTTCATCATTTTGGTTTAATTACCTAAATAGGGTTTGACCAAGGTAAACCCTCATGCCCTAACATTCAACATATCTCTTTTCTCTTGTTTGTATGCAAATTTAGGACTCTTGGAAGATTGAAAATAATTGAAGATCAAGTTGCAAGGTTGTGCAAGTCTTCTTCTCATTCAAAAAGTCAAAATATCAACAAAAAATAAATTTTAGACCCAAATCTGATAGTTTCTGAAGTGAACACCTATAGAAGATAGAAGTGTAGATCTAGACCTACAAAATTAGGTCCTAAATTTGCAGATTCCTATAGGAGGATTGGTTTCCCATGCATGGTGAATTAGTCCCACCTATAGGCATGAAAATTGATTTTCTCATAATTTAACTCTCAACAGTCAAAAACCTATTTCTAGAAGTTTTCACCAAAAGCAGGCCCGATTCGCCATCTATGGTGAATTAGTCCCAGTGGCCATTAATAGTGACTTTTGGAACATTTCAGAACCTTCCAACAATAGTAATCTTCATCTAGGTACACTTTGTTCAGTCTTATTCATTTTTTTCTTCATTCTTTTAGGTTTCTTGTTCATATTTTCAATCAACACTTTGTTTTCCAGCATCTTGCATTAGACTAGTTTACATTCATTTATTTACATTTGTAAAGAATTCAAACACATCCACACACACTTCACAACAATATCTCATTCATCCTTACATTAATCTTGAGTGAAACATTATGTATTTTGGCCCATCCCCTTTTAGGTGAAAAACCCTAATAGTGCAAGGAAGGATTTGGGTACTAAAATCCTTCATTTCACCCTTTATAGTTATCTTTATCTCCCCTCCCTCTCTCTACCTACCTCTCTCTCTATTGCTCTCTCTCATGTCTCTCTCTCCATCCATAGCTCTCCCTCCATCTCTATTTCCCTCTCTAATTCTCTCTACCTACCTATCCCTCTATACCTTGTTCTCTCTCCCTCTCTTCCTCCTTCCTTATCTCAATCTCTCCACCTTCCTCCTTCTCTCTCTACTTCTCTCTCATTTCTCCCTCCCTTACTCTCTCCTTCACTCTTTAATATCTCTCTATCGTAACTCTCTCCTTAATCTCTATCCCTCCCCCTCTCTCTCTATGCCCCCACTTTCTATCTCTCATCTCCCTCTCTACATACCCCCTCTCTCCTCTCCCTCTCTATCTCAACTCTCTCTCCCTACATCGCTATTCCTCCCTCTCTCTCTCCCTCCACCTCTTTCTATCTCTTATCCCCCTCTCTCTCCTATCCCTCTCTACCTACCCTCCTTTATCTACCTACCTCTATCTCCCCCCTCTTTCTAACTCTCCTCACCCTCTCTCTATCTATCTCTACATCTCTCTATAGAGGTAAGATAGAGAGAGTTTACATTATAAACCCTCTACCTTATGCATTAAACCCACAAACATAAACTCTAATCCCTATACCCTTAACCCTTAACCCTCAACCCTATACCCTCTACCCTATACATTAAACCCTAAACCCTAATAATTCAACACTATCCCTTAAACCTTAATCCCTCAACCCACAAACCTCAACACTCTACCCTTTACCCTATACATTAAACAATCAACCTTAAGTGGGAGAGACTTGAGAGAGAAAGAGGGATAGATGAGAGGGAGGAAGAAATATAGATATGAGAGAGGGAGGGAGTGTGAGAGATGGGGTTGGATTGAGAGATTTTTCTAGGTAGGGTGGGCGGGAGTGAGACTTGAGAGGGAGAGAAATACCTAAGAGAGGGAGAGCATGTGGGAGGGATGTTTTGAGGGAGAGACCAGAGGGAGAGGGGAGGAGAGAGGTGGTGGGAGAGAGAGAGAGAGACTTGAGAGGGAGAGAGAGGGAGTGGGAGAGACCTAAGAGAGAGAGAAACTTGAGAGGGAGAGAGATTTATCTAGTTAGGGTGGGAGTGAGAGATCTAAGAGAGGGAAAGGAGGTGCAAGAGGTCCAAGAGAGAGAGAGTGGGGGGGATAGTGAAGGAGAGACTTGAGAGAGAGGGGGTGGGAGGGATAGAGGGAGGAAGAGACCTAAGAGAGATGGTGATTTATCCTATACATTAAAATCTCAACCATCTATCCTATAAACTAAACCCTCAACTCTATACCTTAAACCTTAAGGATGGAAGACAAGGTAGAGATTGTAGGAGAGACCTAGAGAGGGTTGAGAGAGAATGGGTATGTATTGGTTAAGAGGGAAGGAGATGGAGAGGGAGTGAAAGGTAAAACCTTGACTATCCATCATTGATCATAAACCATAAACTCTAAGTGTTATCAAAGTGGTGGTGACAAACTCAAAGAAAAAGAAATGTTATTTTTTCGTCAATGCAACTCATTTGGCAAGTGCCAAATTTGTCACTCTCCAAATTTGGTGAGCACAATATTGCTCGTTAGGTTGTTTTTTGCAATTTGGCACCATTTTGTACCATAGATTGGTGCACTCACGCTATTCCATGCCAACTTTTTCTTTCCATATAATGATAATGTTTTCTTGACAATACAACTGATTAGGTAATGTTGATATGAGTCTTTTCATTGGCTCACGTCTCCAACTCATAATGTACTCCAAGATTATTCTCTTGACATACCAATGTTTAGAGGCTGGATAATGGGCAGGTTTGCACAATTATATACAACATAATAATAGAGGGCCATATTTGTGTGTATCTTGCATTTATAAATTTCACTAAGGTTGCAGCGATGTGGTAATTATCAATTCTTTCCTATTTATTGTCTCTGGTTTTTGGCAACTACAAATGGTAGAAAGGTCAAAATTCATTGTGAATGGGTCTTCAAAAGCACTAATGTTTCTTGGCGTAGACACTCCAATTTTCCTTGACTGCAAGCTTCAAAAGTTGGCATTTCATGGGGTTTTGTACCAGTGTCTAAAGTATATTTTTCTTAACATTAACCACCTCATTGTGGTAGTGGTGAAAATGGTAATAGAGAAAGGGAATTTGGAGAACCACAAGACATTTCCTATTAACACCCACATCGTGTGAGGGTTCTTGTCTCTTCTGCTAGACATCCCTATGGCTAAAGCAGAGGTGAAGGCCATGGTGTGAAAACTCTTCAAGGAGGACTTGTTATTCCTTGCATAACCACCCCATTTTAAATTTGATTAAAATAGGACCCTCTTTTATTTTCACTCTTTGCATTTTTCCCCTTCGATTTTGATGTTATGCTTTGCCTTGGCATGTTCTTAATATGTTTATCTTGCTTGCCCAAGTGTTTTTTCCCAAGTTGAATTTTGAAAATCTTGTGTTTTAGACAGAGTCTAGGTTTTTACCCTGGTTCAGGATTTTTCAGTCCGTCCGGATTTTCCCGGTTTTCCTTCAAGCTCTGCCTTTGTCTGCTTTTGGCTAAGTTCAGGTTTTTGAGCTAGTTCAGGATTTTCCACCTGGGTTGGATTTTCCCGGATTGCACTCAAGGTCTGACTCTATTTGTTTTGCACTGTAGTTAAGAAATTTTTGGCCTTCATGAAATTTCGCCTAGGTTGGATTTTTCTGAATTTCCGCTTGGTCATCGGGTTTCCGAGTTTGGTTGATTTTTAGAGCTTTATGCCATTTTTCTTTATCATTTGCATTCTCTTGACTTGGATGCTCAATCTTGTTGTGCTTCATGCATTATGGTCTTGCTTGGAGTTCGATTCCTGTGTGTTTGGGAATTTCATGGCTTGCCCTGTCTAATGATTAAAATCTAGGGTTCCATGCCTAGGGCGTCGCCATCCCGTCTTATTTTTCTTTTGATTGAGCCTAGGATTTGAAGAGGATCTATAGGAGGCTCGTGTTAGGAAATTTATATTCTCGGGGTCCTCAAATTTGTGACCTTTCATCAATTCGGGTGAAGTCACTATCAATTTCAGGGTTTTTGGTCAGGTTCGGTATTTTCCTACCTGGCCGGATTTTCCCGGATCTCTTCACCTTCCCAGAAGTGTGCACTGCAGTTTGGAGTTTTGCAGTCTTCGCAAAATTCTGGTCTGGTTAGATTTTCCTGATTTCTCCTTCTCCCCTTCGTTTTCCCAAAATTCATGTTGTGTTGTCATTTGCGCGGAAACCCAGTTTGACCGGATTTTTCTAGATTTTCTGGGAGGTGTTGTGGAATGATAATTTGGTAAAATTGATGAATCTAATGATGAATGCTTAAGCATATCTTTATTTTGTTGGATAAATTTCACTATTGTATGCTGCTTATGTTCATTTTGATGATCTAGTTTTGATGCTTAATGGCTAATTTGATGGTTTTTATGATGATTTTAAGCTAACACTTTGATGAAATGTTGTCAACAATCGGATTCTCATATTGGTGTTTGATGAATACAGATCGAGTCTGGCAAGGCAATGACTAAAATGACTAGGAGACTAGGACAATACGATGGGACAGATCTGAAGAATAAGATCAATGCCATTGAATGGAAAACTAGGGTTTCGCCTATGCCACTTGAAGCCAGCTTGTAGAGAATGTTCTTAATGATGAAGGCCATAATGGAGCAAGGTATGGGCGACATGGGGGAAGTATTTAATGCAAAGTTGTGTTGAAATTCATGCTTCCTCATCATTTCGCTTTGCCTCTTCTTCACGCGTTTTAGTTCGTTTCTTGCCTCTGGTGGGTACCCTTGCATTTAATGCATGTTGACTTTGTTTCAAACTCCTTCTAGGGCCGACGTGTTCTATAACTGACATATTTTGTAAACCCTAAAATGGGTCGATGCATTTGACATGTTTTGCTAAATACGGTGTTTCACCTCTTTTGTAAGGAGAGATAGGTTGTTACAAAGTTTTAGAGAAGGGTTCAATAGATAAGAAAAAGGATGAGTTATAAGTTAGGGTTAGACAGATCTAGAGAAATTGAATGTTAAAAGTGAATTTAGAAGTGAAATAAGTGAGGGTTTTGAAGGAAGTTAGATGTTTTTTTTAGTTCAATAAGAAGAATAAGTGATGTATCTTCCATATTTTCTTAGCATAGATGGAGATAATTTGAAGACATGGGTTTTTTGTACACTGGTGATCTTGCTAGATTTGTAAATGTTGCTTATCTATTTCACTAATAGTAGGAGTAGCTAGATTTAAACCTTCTTCATATTATGCTCTAGAATGGTATTCATTTTATGTTAATCATTTTGATTTGAAAAGCTTTCATGGAATGAAATTTTATCTTATGTTTTGTTTGAATAATGATCTGCAATCTATTATTAAAGTTTTCACTATGAATGAATGAAACTTTGTATCAATTACAAGTTAATTTTATTTTGTAGTTCTAATTTAGGAATTCCTTGGAAGGAAACAAGTCTGATTAGTTGAATGAATCAACATTCTTTTAAGTTTGAAAACCTTGATCTATCTTTTTCTATTTCTTTAAAACCGCCAGTTAAAGTAGGTTTAGATAGATGTTTGATCTTGCAACGATCCAGAAGCTCAAAACCAGCAGGCCCCTTGAACATTACAGCTATATTGACCACTTTGTGAAACAACAATGTTGTGAACCAACATCAAAGACCTTGGGAGGTGATTAGTTTAATTACTGATTGTCTCTTTTAGGAGAGGTGATATATTTTTTCTTTTATCTTAACTGCATTGTTGTGGGTCAATTTGGGACATCAACAGGGAACATGCGCTAGAAGGAGGGCCAAAAGAGCAAACTGGATAATATTGGTTTTTCTCACCAGAGAGGTCCCATAGAGTTATTTGATTAACTAAAAACTCACCACCTTTGATAGAACTCAAGACCCCAATGAGACACAAGATTCACAGGACTGAGGCAACCATTCTACTAAGATTGTCAGCTCCACTCACTCCACTAAGATTTTCACCAATACCCTGGTGGATACCCATGAATCCATCACCAAATCCACCTCAAGTTCCATTATAGCTGGTTCATCCCATCCAATAGCTGGCTTAACCTCCACCACCGCCACCAATGAAATTTTTCATGATTAATCCCTCTCCATTGGGGACTATTCCTGGAGCCTTTCATGATATGCCTAAGAATCCTAGGAGATTTTGTCCCAAATACATTCATGGTGAATCAAGGAGTACTGAAGAACACATACAAGCTTTTAAGGATTCTTGTACCAGAGCCTAGATAGCTCACCATGATGTGGTTTGTAGGTTGTTCCCTTATTCCTTAGGGGATATGGCATACAAATGGTACCTAAATCTTCCACAAGGTTTTATTCTGAGCTGGACTAATCTAGAGAAGTCTTTCATCAACCAATTTAGAGTTTATGTGGATCTAGCCATTTTGTTCCATTAATTTTCTACCATTGGGAAGGATCCATGTGAATCACTTCCCTTTTTTAATACAAGATTTCAATGAATGTATAGGAGATTGCAGGACCCCTACCTAGTTGCTGAGAATAGTGCCATTCAGGCATATTTTAGAGCTATAGACCCTTTGCTTGGCTTGTTCCTACAAAGGACTTATCATCCAATAGATATTGATTCTCTGTCCAAATTTTATCATCTATCCATCAAGCTGTAACAACAAACTAGCTCTCAACAAGGGAACTTGGGAGGATGTTTTCCTTCTATGGGGTATCAGATGCCTAATCTAATCCCTTTGTTCAATACTATCCTAGGAATTTCTCCTTCCCATTATGGACCTACGTCTGAGTTGCAGACTCAATATCCTATTCCATTCTTTGTCAATGGAGCTCTGGAATTCTCTCAACAATCACAAGCTCATCACAATCCACATGGTCATCATAATCAAGCTGGAATACCAAATCCTTTCGGTCAGCCACATGTTGCTAAGAATGTTGAGAGTGAAAGGACAATTCAACTCACAAACGAGGTGGAGACCCTAAAGAAAACTCTGTCTCAAGTCACAAATGACATGGCTCAATTTAAACTGAACCCCTCTCAAAACTAAGGTAATTATGCTAATCAAGGTAATTACCCTAATCAGAATAATAATAATCAGGGTAATTATCAGAACAACAACAATCACAGCCAGAGGAATTATCAAGGCCAAAACTTCCCCAACCAAGGCTATCAAAATCAGAATAGAGGGTATAACCAGAGGCCTAATAACAATAGACAATGGAATACAGGGCCAAATAATGGTGGAGTTTCTCACAATTATCAAGCTAATGAGGATAGGTCGCATACTACAAATGTGGCTGACCTCAATTTTATGACTAACTGGTGCAGGCTGCATGATACTACAACTCATTTCGAGGTGAACTATCTTGAAATGGAGAAGGTTGTGAAGATGGCATAGGCAGATGCCAAAATGTTCCAAGGGAATTCAAATAAAGGAGGTGGCTCAGTGGATACAGTGATGGCTTATTACCTCTTTGAAGAAGAACCTTCATTCCCAATGCAGAATGAGAATGAACTAGAGGAAGATGTGTATGATGCCCAAGCTTTCCAGACAAAGGGAGGACACTTCCTAAGAAACCCAAATAAGGGTCTGTTCACTACATCAACACCACCTAACCACATGGTGCCTCCAAATCAGAATGTTGATAGCAATCCTCCTCCACCGAAGGGTCTGCCTGATTTCCATAGCAAAGGTAATTCATCTGGTACTTCCAAATATAATACAAGTTATAACACAAAATTTGATATTGTTTCTAAGATGTAAAAACAAAAAACCTCTTTATCATACTTTGACATCCTAAAATGGTGCCCTTCCCAATGAGAGATAGTGTTGAAAGCTATGGAAGAATCTGATAAATCAAAAGGGAAAACCAAGGTGGCACCTACTATGGACATGAACGCAGCTTTGTTCAGAAGTATGGTAGGGGCCCCCCCATTTCTTTTAAGTTTGAGATTTTGTGGGAAGAATCTGCACAATTGTCTACTAGATTCAGGGGCTTCTAGCAATGTTATGCCATTTTTTGTATGCAAGAAATTATGATTGAATCCTGCCCAAAAAAATAATAAGGTCATCCAACTTAATAAAATAGAGGTTACTGTAGTCGGAGAATTGAGAAATATACATGTGCAAGTAGGGTCTAACCCTAGGATTCAAACCAATATGGATATTCAGGTAGCGGACATTCCTGAGACTTACGGTATGCTTTTGAGCAGAGATCTAATGAAGAGTATAGGGGGATACCTCTCCCTCAACTTTTCACATATGTGGCTACCATGGAGGGGAATACCTACACAGATTAGGATTGAGAATGAACCTCGCCTCAAACATATCATCACTGAGTATGATTGTCCCAACGAGGTAGCTTATTTTGAAATCGAAATAGGGGTTTATAAAAGAGAGGAAATTCTAACTCTTTCGGTTCTAGATTCCAATGAATTGTCAATGCAAGAGTTCCCTAATCCCATGATTAGTGTAAACCAACAAGTATTGATCAGGAAGTTGCAACAAGATCAATTGGTCTTAGGGGAAGACATCGATTTGTGGAGTCTTCTACTCCCAAATTGGTGTAAGGTACACTACCAAAATCATTTGGAATTGACCTGCCAACCTTGCATCAGTGTCCTAAACCATGTTTTCCAAACTAAAGAAGCTAGTCCAAGTCACCTTGAGACTGTTTTAGATCACTTCTCATTTGAAGCCAAAAATGCAATAATGTTAACTAGGGATAATATACCTTCAAAAGAAGTCCCTCCTCAAACTGAACTTACCCTAGTCATAATACTAGACCAACATAGTTACGATGAGAAACCCCAGGGTTTGCTTAATACCCCTACACTCACAAGTATGCCAAAACCTAAGTGATTTTTCAAAGATACATATAACTGTCAGAAAGATATCCTAGGATTACATGATATACCTGAACGAGAATTGGATATTGCACCTGATGAACCTATTGAACACTCACCCCCAATATTCGATGCAAAGGATCAAGTGGCCCCACCTATGGTTCATCTTATCCAGGCACCCACAACTAACTCAAAGAGATCAACCCCAACTCATAATCAGCTATGGACCCTCACATTTGATGGATCCAAATCTAAAATAGGGTGTGGTGCTGGGATTGGGTTAACCAGCCCGAAAGGGAAAACATTTTTTGCTTCTTATAGGTTATGGTTTGGATGCACTAATAATATAGCAGAATATGAAGCATTAGCTTGAGGACTGATGTTCACAAATCAGAAGAAAGTTACTACCTTGATGGTCAAAGGAGATTCAAAAATAATTATCAAGCAAGTAAATAGCTAGTGCATATGTCACAATAAAAGGCTGGAAGCTTATAGAAATCGGGTGTGGAACCTGATTGAAGACTTCGATGCTTTTGGGATTAGTTTAATCCCTAAAGAGGAGAATCAACTATTTGATTCATTAGTTGTTGCCACAAGTACCCTCGAGCCCATGTAAGGCTCCAAGCTCAAGAGATTCTTAGTAGAATTGATATCCACCCCGGCTGTCCCTGATAATGTTAGGAACTTTCAAGTCTTCGATGATGATCGACATATCCTTGCTTTTCTAGCAAGCTTAGATGTTTTCGAAGGACATATCATCGATGATTCCGACAGGGATCAAGGAGACTGGAATCCCAAAGACTGTGATACAAAAGGTGTACTCAATTTAAAAAGTAATAGCATTCCCAAGGGAATGGTGGCCTTAGAAAGAATTTTTGATTCAGATCCAAGGGCTCGGGAAAAGGTATCAACCGAAGATAGGGGAGGTACATATGAAACTGCTAACTTAGCTAACTTTGGCCTTGAAAAGAATGTTTATATAGGGAAAGCCTGTCCTGAAGCAATTAGCGAAGATATATTGAAGGCACTGAAGAAAGATATTGTTGCAATAGCTTGGGGGTATGAAGATCTAAAAACATTTGATACTTCTATGATAACTCATACTATTCCTTTGAAGCCTGAAGCTAGACCATTTCAGCAGAAAAAATTTCCTATCAATGCCTTGATTGAACCACTAATCTTTAAGGAAGTTCAAAAATTGCTTTCGGCAAGAATAAATTTCCCTGTACGACATTCAACATGGGTGGCTAACTTAGTTCCAGTTCATAAAAAGAATGGGGAGATCAGACTATGTGTAGATTTCAAGAATCTGAATAGAGCTTCGAAAAAGGACAACTACCCACTCCCTTCTCTAGATGAAGCCTTGCAAACTGTCAATGGGTCTCAAATGATGTCATTCCTGGATGGTTATTCGTGGTACAATCAAGTGATCGTTAATTATGAAGACAAAATGAAGACAACCTTCACTACTAAGTGGGGAACATTTGGTTTGATAAACGCTGGAGCAACCTTTCAGCATGCAATGGATGTAGCATTCAAAGATTTGATTGGTAAGTGCATCATCATTTATATGGATGACCTAATAGTCTTCTCTAAAGATAGACTAAACCATGCTACAGACTTGGCTAAAATTCTTGAAAGATGTATCCAATATTGTGTTTCTCTAAATCCTAAAAAGTGTGTGTTCAAGGTTTCTGAAGGGAAACTTTTGGGATGCATAATCTCGGAAAGAGGGATATCGATAGATCTAGACCGAGGGAACGATCAACTTTGTGAGGAAGTTTTTCACGGGTTTTGCATAAATTGTTAAACCCTTGAACGAAATGATGAAGAAAGATGCTAGAATAGAATGGAGTAATGAGGAAAAGACTACTTTTTCTCAAGTTAAGCAATCCATTTCAGAGGCTCCAGTCCTTACCAGTCCTGACTACTTGAAGCTATTTTATATTTATTCTTTTTCTTCTCAACACTCATGTGCAACTGTCTTGACACAACAAAGAGAGGAGGGGGATGAAAGGCCAATCACCTTCATGAGCTCTCTATTTAAGAAACCTGAATTCAAGTACCCACCTCTTGAGAAACAAGCTTTTGTGTTGGTTAGAGCTATCAAGAAGTTCAAGAATTATATCCTTCAAAGTTAGATAATTGTTGTGGTTCCTGATGCTGCTGTGAAGTATCTGCTTATGCAAAGCGAGTTGGGAGAATGAAGAGGGGAATGGATGGCTATTTTGCAAGAGTTCGATCTAGAAATTCACCCTATGAAACTTTTCTGAGGTCAAGGCCTATCTAAAGCAATGGAAGATGCTGGTAAGAACATTATTTTTTAGTAATATACAACACAATCCTTTTCTAATGACTCTTGGTATGCTGGCATTATTTATTTCATGCTCAATAATCGGTGCCAAGAGGGAATGAATACAACTCAGAGAAGAGCACTGAGAATGAAAAGCTCCCACTATATGCTCAAAGGAGGATTGTTATACATAAATAATTTTGAGGGGGTTTATCTACAATGCCTTGATCAACAAGAAGCTAAGCATGAAATTTCTGAATTTCATGGGAAACATGGCACAGGTCATGGTTCTATGGATTCTTTAGCACATTAGATCCTCAGATCTAGTTATTATTGGCCATGTGTGTTTAAATATGCCCACCAACATGTAAGTACATGTCATATATGTCAAACTTTTGCATCAAGAGAGCATCATCCAGCCATGCCATTGCATCCTGTTTATGAGGTAAGGCCATTTGCCCAATGGGCACTTGATTTTATGGGGGTAATTAACCCAAATTATTTTGTAGGACATAAATTCATTTTGACTACCACAGATTACTGCACGAGATGGACAAAAGCTATACCTTGCAAGAATAACACAACATATATAGTAATCAAGTTCCTCACTGAATGCATCACAACCAGGTTTGGAGTACCCTTTGCACTGGTATGTGACAATGGCCCTGCCTTTTCTTTTGTTGAGTTCATTTCATGGGCTTATGATCATAAGATTTTTTTAAAGTATTCTTCAAATTATTATCCGCAAGGAAATGGAGTTGCATAATCTACCAATAAAAATCTCCTAGGAGTAATCAAAAGACTGTTAGAGAACAATCCTAGAGATTGGCATACCCAGTTAAGATTTGCGTTATGGGCAGATAGGACTAGGATCAAGGTTGCATTGAAAACTTCACTATTTAAGCTAGTGTATGGCCAAGAGCATGTGTTCCCTATTCACTTGCAAATACCTATCCTAAAATTTATATAGGAATTCTACTCTAGTGATGATAGGATTGAAGTAAGGTTAGTTGGTTCGCTGAAATTAGAAGAGAAGAGAGATGTTGCATTGCAGCAAATCTTTAGGCAGCAAGCTATTGTCAAACGTTGGTTTGACAAAAGAGCCAAAGTCAAATCTTTCAGGATATCAGACCTTGTGTTACTGTGGGATAAAGCCAATGAAAATAGGGGTGACCACTAGAAGTTTGATAAGCTCTGGTTGGGTCCCTATCAAATTGTTGAGATCCAGGGAGAAAATGCTTTCCGGTTGAGTAGTTTAACAGGAGAACCTATTCCATTGCCTATTAATGGAGAGTTTCTCAAACATTATTTTGGGTCATGAAAAGGTTTGGTATTTTGTTGGGTTGTCTTTATGTAAATATTTTGTTCCGTTGGTTTTGTCTTTTCCTTGTGTTTTTCTTACTTTTTTTTCTTGTTTCTTTTTGTGGGGCCCTTCATTTTATCCAAATGAGTAAGAGGGGGTTGTTATCTGAGGTATACGTTGGTTGCTAGGAGAGAAATTGGTTTAGATATTCTCAAGTTTTCTGATTGGATGATTTTGTTCTAAATTCATTGTTTTATGTCCATTGTCAATAAGAGTTGTGGAAAGTTATTCAGAACAAGGTGTAAAGTAAGCAATCTTTGTAGGGAAAACTAGATGTAGAAAATAATTCTCCTAACATCAATACCTCAGGAAAGAATGCAGAAGTACTTTTAAATTTTCAATTACAGTCAAGTTTACATTCACTATGAAATAGATTATAGAAATAGAGTATTAGACAAACACACATGAACACCAGATATACATGGGAAAACCCTTATGGGAGAAAAACCCACCACACCAAGAGAAATCACTTTGTATTATAGTAATCGAAATTACATACAGTTCCAAACTTATCTTTCTGGTGTCATTATATAGCAGCATTCATCATGAACATTCTTTGAATAGAAAACATCCAAGTTATAGCCATTATAGATTTTAAAACCTTTACTGATACAATTTTAATTCTTCACACTTCACTATTGATCGAACTACAATCCAACCCCCAAGTGTCTACAACTTACAACTATATCCATGGTGTTCCCTGACTTTTGACCTTTCTCACAGAACTGTCACAACGAACCAACTGCTAACGGTTCACTTTCGGCTTCCTCTATTTGTCCATGAGATTCCACGTATGACAATCAAACGGTCAACAGACTTCGTAATGCACTGGCATCTCGATGAGACACTAATAGTGTCTCGCCTGTTGGTTGATTTTCTTGCAAACTAGGTTGGTCTCCTATTCTACCTATGTAGTAGCCAACTCCAATCAAGGGTAGCTCAGAGGACCTAAACCAACTGACAAGATCAAGAGATCTTCTACACTTTAGGCTCTATAGAACCAGGGCGGGTATACCCATACAATGCCTCAAAGAAGACCAGACATTGCTTTTTATAGCAGATAACTCCCAATGTCAAGCATTGAGGACCTCAAATGGGGCTATATTCTTAGTAGCTCAACCTTGAAGTAACCAGGAGGTAGGGCAAAACAACTAAATAATAGATTTTCAATTATTTATATGAATTAAGGTTTCTAAGAGGGACCAGGCTGCAAAATAGATTAGTGCCTAGTTTTGGGCAACGGAGTCAAACACAACAAAGGGAAGTCATTTGCAAACAAACCTCAATTAGTGGATTTTTTATTTTTTTGATGCCTTGCATCAAGTCTTAGTGCCTTACACTAATAATCTAGCTCCTATTATTAGTCAGATTCTACTTACCAAATCCAACCAGCACACAAACAATCACTGCTACCTTCTCAAAGGATTTAACTACTTCCTTCAAGCGACCTATTAATAGACAACACAACCTTATGAAGTATGAGGAGATGAACATGAAAATACCTTACGCATTCATTCAAATGATTGGAGCATATAGGAATGGAGACAATCTGCTAATATACATGAAAGATAAGTATCTTCATGTTTTCATTGCTCAAACTGATTGTATTTACAGAAAAATTCAAAATTATAGCTTACAGACTTGACATTGACTCAAGACTAAATGCTAGCCTATCCTAGACTGATCAACAAATCTCAAAAAGTTTGGAACTGAACACAATGGAACCGAACCCCTACATCTAGCCACAAAATTCTCCTTTATAGGAATAGGAGAAGCAATAAGCAACCAGCCAGATGAGATTACATGTCATCAGAAGAATAGGACAAACCCTAGAACAACTCGCAAGCCAAGTCCTTATTTCCAACTACTTCATTGGTCTCATAAATGCCATTGGTCGGGTTGCTGCAAGAAAGACATTCTCGCACGAATGAAGCCAAGCAATCAACTTGCACCAAATCCGCCACCAAATCCATGCATCCACACTCGAGCCATACCATCCTTGTCCTGGAGTCACGTTGCCATGAATGCTGGTTCGGCGGAGCCAGCCACCAACTCTCTGTCACCATGAATGCTCCAGACATCTGGTCCTTGCGCGCAACGCACATTCCAAACCCTAGCCGCGCACACGTTTGAATCTATGTCGTCAATCAACTGAGATCAGATGGCTATCATTTAAATATCACTGGACTGTTGAAACAGGCCTCCACTAGATTGCAATACCTAAAGGATTTAATGTCCCCGCAGCCTGCACCAGCGCAGCAAGCGATATCTGTTGATATCATCACTCGAAACCCAACCGCCATTGACCTCAATAGACATTTGCGTGATATACCCAGTGCCCAATATTCAAGTTAAACATCAGGTCCCTTTACCATTGAAGTTAAAACATCACCGTTTATCTGGCACATGTGCACAATGACGACCTTCAAGTTGCTTGGAAGGGCGAGGGTGGAGAAGTAGCGAAGAGATGGCCGGGTCGGCCAGACATCATATAGACATTATGTGTCTCGCTGAAACCTCACGTTTCATAATAGATCGCCGAGACACTAACAAACTCACACCGACTGAAACCTCTCCCTTTTGTGCATTGCTATAACACCGAGAAATCAGGAAAACCTCTCGTCGCACACCATGTCTCTCTAAAAGTCTTCATTTACCTGTGTCGTTGAGACATTACAAAACCTATGCCGACGTAGACCCTTATGTTCCATCAGCGAGACAGAAGGTCACTCGCCGAGACCTCCTGCCGCAGATCACAACTCACGTTGAGAGAGCACGTGACCATTTTTGTTCACCGAGACTTCCAGAAAGTCCTGTCGAAGGCAAATCTATCACTGACCGATATCCACTGAAAGTCATTATGACACATCATTATCGGTGAGACCCTTTGTAGATATCACATTGCTATACTAAGAAAACCATCATACACCTATTCGTCGAGAATTTAGGACTTTCATCGAAAGCCACATATTGAACTGCCATCGGTAAGACTCGACCCCACCGCCATGACCACACACTGAAATAAAAGTCTCACCGATAACATTAAATCCCCCATCACCGATCGGCGTAATAAGATGACATCGTCGAGACCCTTCAGCGGAAGGTATAACTCACACTGAAAACTTCCAAATGCTCATGTCGGTGAGACCAAGAGGAGTTCATCGAGAGATCACTCCGAACAGATGCCAACATACCGAAGGGAAACGTCAGTCGGTGAGACACAAAGGGGTTGGGGAGACATCTCCTCGATGCAACCAACACTGATCGAGAAAATAAGACCTTGGGGAGATAGATAAGAGTCACTGAGATGTCACGCCAAGAGCCAAAAGTCATGCTTAAGGCAAGGTGGAGCTAGTGAAAATGGTAGCCAAGGGTCGGTAACGAATGGAAAATGGGACTCGAGGGGAACTTAAGTGAAGAGTGAACCGGGCAAACAGGTCAATGAATCATAAAAGCCAGCAGAATGGGAACTAAACAAGGTCAGAGCTGGAACCAGGAAAGAGACGGAGTCAGAGCCAAAGTGGGAGAAGAAATGAAAATGAAAGTGACCACCCGAGACCAAAACCCAACCCGGCTCCGCCTCCACAAAAGACAAAGGAAGGGAGACGGGAGCAGAACAAAACTCGAAACTGGAATGTTCCAAAACCTGTTCTCATTCCAATCCCGCACCTGCCAAAGGAAACATAGAAAAAAACAAAGGGAAGAACACAGAGAGGAAAACAACCATCAACCAACGCAGGGCAGAAAGGAAAAGAAACCCCAAACATGCAGAATCAAAATCGGGATGGATGCGTGAATAGGAACTAGAACTTCAGAATTTGGAAAAGTTCTAGTTTCGTTCAAGCATCCGTTCTACCCCTGATTCTGAAAGAAAAACCAAGGAAAGCAAAAGAGGAAGGGGAACCAAACTAAAAGCCCAAAAATGGGGAAAAGAAAAGTTAGGAAAAACCCTAACACAGGCCACCCCACTAGAGAGATGAAAACTAGCACACTGGGCTCAACCCTTGTGGGAGCCCATTTAACCCACGTGCTAAAATGAAAGATAAAACTCACAAGCCAAGGATTTGCAATGAAAAATAAGGGCACACAATCAGAACTAGAAAGACAACCAAAAAAGGATCTAACATAGGCTCCAGTTGGGGATGTATGCCCCCCGTGGGCATAACAAGAATTTAGATCATTGGGAGAGCAAACCAGAACAAAAAGCCAAAAAAAAACTAGGAGCTAATCGGACAGAGTTAGCAAACACAGCAAAAAGGAAGAGACCAGGAAACCAAATGCTAAAACTATTGTTCATGGAAAAAGATATACTTTAGGTGAAGTACCCTCACGAATTGTCCATGAACAGGCAATTCAAGAGTCACTTGATTCATTCCTTTATTTCACCTGATGACACTAGGCCACCAAATGATAAATGAGAGCCAGCTTTTACCTCTATCAAAAACTTGATTCTCTATTGTCTTCCATAGACAAAAACTAATAACACTATCATGAACTATCCACAAACTAGCTTGGTCACTGGCCAGTCCCATAAAATCACCATGCTTTCCAATATCATCAGTTGTCTTGTCAAAGTGCAACATGCAATCTGATACTAACTGTAGATCATAATCTTTGTGGCATATCTCCCTAGACGATTCATGGTTATGTTTTACTGAATGCTCATTTGCTTGGAATGGGAAATAAAAACATTCATAATCCACCTGATTCTTGACATCACAAAATTTGTCATTAAAATTAGTCTGCAGTTCAAACTGAAAGCTCTGATAAACAACCTCTTCATTAACATGTAAATCATCACTACACATGTTAATGGAAAAAAACTCATATTCAGGAGTATCTATGCACTAGTTACTGCAACATGGGCACATCTTCTTCATCCCAGGTTCAATGGTATGCACTGATTCATCTTTCACATCTGTACTCAACTCAAAGTCAAACACCCTAAGTGAGGACTCTAGTAAATCAACATCAACAGGGATAGCAAGGAGGAAACCAAGTGTCCCTTCAGTGTCAACACAACTTTCATCATGTTCAGCAAGAGGAGGCACATCACTAAAGTCATGATGGCTTTGACTTCTACTCATGCTTCCTCTTTTTACTTGCACTTGTTCCTCATCATGCTGGTGGTGAGAATGATCAGAGAGTTCTGATTCATCCACACCTATTGTCCAATTGTCATTACTTTCTGAACATGAAGTATGATCACCTTCTGTATCATAAGCTTGCTCAATAGCAAACAATTATGGTTCAGAAGCATAAACTAATCCCTCATTGGAATCAACACCATCATCCATGTGAAAAGATTCATGCCTAGGCTCATTCAAGTCATCAAAAATAAATTGCACTTTGTCATACATAACATGATCAGTTGGTTCATCATCACAGATAGAACAAAACTCACTTGTATCATACCTTGCTTCATGAAGGTCATCATCAGTGTCAAGGTTGACAGGAGTTTCCCACAACAACCGATGGTTGTTGTGTGCAAACCCCTGATATTTTGTGATCAATAAATCTGACATTTGCTCAATGCTCAATGGATCACTTCTCTGATCCATCTTCTCGACCGTTTCTTCTTCTTGACCTTCACACAGACTAGATGCAACACCAAGCAGTAAACCAAGATAACCCAAGGTATCCTCCAAAGGATAATCCTCATGAGAGTGGAAATCCACATCTTCACAGTCAAACCTGATATCCACCAGAGCACTCCCTGAATCAACAACTTCATTTGTCTCCTCATGAGGACTTGTGTCAAGACTACACACATTTGTGCACTTGAATTTCTTAACTGTCTCATCACACTGCCGATTACAAATCCCTTCTTCAAAGAGCCAGTCCAACTGATATTCCTCTTTGGGTTCTTGGATTGGGAGACTCAAACTCTAATCTCTGGCTTGGGGCACCACTTCTACAAGTTGTTCAAAAACAACTTCCTCATCATCTGATGAAGCATCACCTCTAGTCTCAATTTTCTCAACTATGCACTTGTCTGAAGAAGACTGATCATCCATTTGTACAGAGTTGTTATCTCTATCAGCATGAGTGCTGACAAATGAAGACAACAGGCTCTGTATATATTCATTGCTATGCTTTTACAGATTGTCTAGGACTGTGTAGGCCATCTGCATGTTCAGTATCTTGAATTCTTTCAATAATGTGCTAGATCCTTCTTCATAAGCTTCAAAATACATGTGGATACAACATGGAGTGATAGGTCTAAAATTCTCTGGGATTAGTGACAAGGCAGTAGAAAATCTATGACTGAAATCAATATTTGACTCCTCATCTTGTTTCTTAATTTGCCTTAACCTTTTGACTAGTTCTAAAGGATCTCTTGCAAATTGTTCTCTATAAGCACCCACTAAATCATCCCAGCAAGGAAAAGATGTATCAGGGAAACTCAAATACCAGTCCCGAGCTCTAGCTTCCAGGGATCTGACAAAAAATCTCATCCATGCATCCTGATACTTGAAAGAATGTTTCTCCATGAAACTGGAGAAACTCTCGACATGTGCATCCCCTCCACAAACCTTATATCCATTAAATCTAGGCATCACTTTATATACCTAAGCTGACATACATTCAACTTTGTAATCAACCCATGACAAATCTAACTAAGCATACAATGGGTTAGAAGAATTAACAACTGGTGTGACAACCTGACAAGTAGATACAGTTTGACTGTCTCTAAGCTGTTGAACAATCAGATGTCTCTCATCCATTTCTCTGAGACCTCTTTCAAATACAGCCTTCCATTCAGGCCTTATCCTGGTCTTGTGCATCCTTGAGTCTTTATCAGACTTAGGAAACCTTTTGACAATCTTTTTTATGGCTTGGTGCTCCATAGATATTACAAATCAAGGCTCACTAACTGTGCATAATTACAAAAATAACTAGCATATGACAAAACAAGTGGATGACCACCCTCAGGGTGTATAAATACATTCTCATCATCCACACAAATTGAGACTTGAGCACTAGACACAATCTCACAATGGAACTGCAACTATATTCAATAGATCCAACAAATGGAAATGTGCTAACACCATTTACTACCTTTCCCTCTGGTAGTGCTGAATCACTAAATAGGGAAACAAATTATTACTTTCTCAAATGTTCAAAAACATGAAGAATACCTTGAAACGTTGCAGCTCTGTAACATTCTTCAAATCTTCAATGGGTTTACCTTGACAGAGTCGCCAACTTGTTGCAGAGGACAGAACTTCAAATCATATGAAGTTCACCTACATATAAGTCCTTCTCTAAGCTCGTTCCACCAGCAAAGCACCATAAATATTTCAAGCTGACTGCAATAAAACTTTCTCCAGGCCTGAGATTCTTCAAACTTTGAACATAACCAACATGGCAAACAATATGACTCTTTTGATATGACACTTTATAACCGGATTTTTGAGTAAATTCCCCAGTAGAGTCGCCAACTTGTTGGTTGATTTTCTTGCAAACCAGGTTGGTCTCCTATTTTACCTATGGAGTAGCCAACTCCAATCAAGGGCAGCTCAGAGGACCTGGACCAACTGACAAGATCAAGAGATCTTCTGCACTTTAGGCTCTATAGAACCAGGGCGGGTATACCCACACAATGCCTCAAAGAAGACCAAACATTGCTTTTTATAGTAGATAACTCCTAATGTCAAGCATTGAGGACCTCAAATGGGGCTAGATTCTCAGTAGCTCAACCTTGAAGCAACCAGGAGGTAGGGAAAAACAACTAAACAATATATTTTCAATGATTTATATGAATTGAGGTATCTGAGAGGGACCAGGCTGCAAAATAAATCAGTGCCTAGTTTTAGGCCATGGAGTCAAACACAACAAAGGGAAGTCATCTGCAAACAGACCTCAATCAGTGGATATTTTATTTTTTTGATGCCTTGCATCAAGTGTTAGTGCCTTACACTAACAATCCAACTCCTATTATCAGTTAGATTCTACTTACCAAATCCAACCAACACATAAACAATCACTGCTACCTACTCAAATGATTTAATTGCTTCCTTGAAGCAGACCTATTAACAAACAACACAACCTTATGAAGTATGAGGAGATGAACATGAAAAAACCTTATGCATTCATTCAAATGATTGGAGCATATAGGAATGGAGACAATCTGCTAATATACATGAAAGATAAGCATCTTCATGTTTTCATTTCTCAAACTGATTGTATTTATAGACAAATTCAAAATTACAGCTTACAGACTCAACATTGACTCAAGATTAAATGCTAGCCTATCCTAGACTGATCAACAAATCTCAAAAAGTGTGGAACTGAACACAATGGAACCGAACCCCTACATCTAGCCATGAAATTCTCCTTTATAGGAACAGGAGAAGCAACAAGCAACCAGCCAGATGAGATTACACGTCATTAGAAGACTAGGAAAAACCCTAGAATAGCTCGTAGGCCAAGTCCTTATTTCCATCTGCTTCATTGGTCTCATAAATGCCACTGGTCAGGTTGCTGCAGGAAAGACATTCCCGCATGAATGAAGCCAGGTAATCAACTTGCACCAAATTCACTACCAAATCTGCGCGTCCACACTCGAGCCATACCGTCCTTGTCCCGGAGTCACATCGCCATGAATGCTAGTTCGGCAGAGCTAGCCACCAACTCTCTATCACCATGAATGCTCCAAGCATCTGGTCCTTGCGCGCGATGCACATTCCAAACCCTAGCCGCGCGCACATTTGAATCTCTGTCGTCGATCAACTGAGATCAGATGGCTATTATTTAAATATCACTATACCGTTGAAACATGCTTCCACTAGATTGCAATCCCCAAAGGATTTAATGTCCCTGCAGCTTGCACCAGCACAGCAAGCGAGATCCGTTAATCTCATCGCTCGGCACCCAACCTCCGTTGACCTCAGTAGACATCTGCGTGATATACCCGGCGCCCAGTCTTCAAGTTAAAAATCGGGTCCCTTTACCATTGAAGTTAAAACATCATCGTTCATCTGGCGCATGTGCACAATGACGGCCTTTAAGTTGCTTGGAAGGGCGAGGGTGGAGAAGTCGTGGAGAGATGGCCGAGTCAGCAAGGCATCATATAGACATTTCGTGTCTCACCGAAAGCTCACGTTTCATAATAGATTTCCGAGACACTAATGAACTCACACCAACTGAAACCTCTCCCTTTTGTTCATCGCTATAACACCAAGATATCAGGAAAACCTCCTGCCGCACACCATGTCTCTCTGAAAGTCTTCATTTACTTGTGTCGCTTAGACATTACAAAACCTATGTCAATGTAGACCCTTATGTTCCATCAGTGAGACCGAAGGTCACTCGCCGAGATCACAACTCATGCCGAGAGAGCACGTGACCATTTATGTTCACCGAGACTTCCATAAAGTCCTGCCGAAGGAAAATTTATCTCTGACCTATATCCACTGAAAGTCGCTGTGACACATTGTTATCAGTGAGACCCTTTGTAGATATCACATTGCTATACCGAGAAAACCTTCATACACCTGTTCGTCGAGAATTTAGGACTTTCACTGAAAGCCACATATTGAACTACCATCAGCAAGACCTGACCCCACTGCCATGACCACACACCAAAAACATTAAATCCTCCATCACCAGTCGCCATAATAAGATGTCATCACTGAGACCCTTTAGGAAAAGGTATAACTCACACCAAAGACTTCCAAATGCTCGCATCGGTGAGACCAAGAGGAGTTCACCGAGAGATCACTCTGAACGGATGCCAACATACGGAAGGGAAACGTTAGTTGGTGAGACACAGAGGGGTTGGGGAGACATCTCCCCGATGCAACCAACACCTACCGAGAAAAGAAGACCTCGGTGAGACCAAGAAGAGTCACCGAGATGTCACCCTGAGAGAAAAAAGTCACGCCAAAGGCAGGGCACAGCCGGTGAAAATGGTAGCCAAGTGTTGGTAACAAATGGAAAATGGGACTCGGGGGGAACTTAAGTGAAGAGCGAACTAGGCAGATAGGTCAATGAATCAAAAAAGCTAGCGGAATGGGAACTAAACAAGGTCAGAGCCGGAACCAGGAAAGAGACGGAGTTGGAGCCGGAGCAGGGGAAGAAATGAAAACCAAAGTGACCACCCAAGACCAAAACCCAACCCGGCTTCGCCTCTGCAAAAGACAAAGGAAGGGAGATGGGAGCGGAACAGAACCCGAAACTGGAATGTTCCAAAACCTATTCTCATTCTGATCCCGCGCCCGCCAAAGGAAACAAAGAAAAAAACAAAGGGAAGAACATGGAGAGGAAAATGACCAATAACCAACGCAGGGAAAAAAGGGAAAGAAACCCCAAACACATGGAATCAAAACCAGGATGGATGCGTGAACAAGAACTAGAACTTCAGAATTTGGAAAAGTTCTAGTTCCGTTCAAGCATCCGTTCCACCCCTGATTTCGAAAGAAAAACCAAGGCAAGCAAAAGAGGAAGGGGAACCAAACTAAAAACCCAAAAATGGGGAAAAGAAAAGTCAGGAAAAACCTTAACATAGGCTACCCCACCGGAGAGATGAAAACTAGCATGCTGGGCTCAACCCTTGTGGGAACCCATTTAACCCATGTGCTAAAATGAAAGATAAAACTCACAAGCCAAGGATTTGCAATGAAAAACAAGGGCACACAACCAGAACCAGAAAGACAACCAAAAAAGGCTCTAACATCGCCGATGCCACATATACTTCATATCGATGTCACTAGAAGCCTCTATAGTTGCCAAGATGTTATATCGAGCTCCAAGAGATACACCAAGTCATCATGTAGTTGCCCTGACCTATCGCTTTTGCTAGAAGGTCATAGAAAGTCACTAAGGTTATACCGAAGTCCCCATACCTACTGAGCACCAAAGAGAAGTCGGCAAGACTCACACCTATCACTGAGAGTTCATACTGAACAATTTTAGTTACACCGAGAACATACACCTGTCGGCCAGACAATCGGATTTCGCCGAGACATCATATTGAGATCCATATGTTTCACCGATGACCAACTGTCCCCAAGAGCTACACTGATATCCATCGGCTATCGGCAAGACATTTGCCATTGCTAAGAGGTTTCTCTGATTGCTTTAAGTTACCCCAAAGATTCTTCAACATCGGCGAGACTCATTAGAGTCGCTAGGACTTCTTACCAAAAACATAGTGTTCCACCGATGACCACCATTCGATAAGAATTACACCGAAGAAACACTTGATTCTTCATTGCTGAGACATATTCACTTCGTGGTGACTTCTTACCGAGTCAGTATGGGTTACCCCAAGGACCTGAATACATACGATGTCGAAAAGAGATTAACACTTCGCTAAGACATCTTAGCAAAAACATTTAGCTTCACCAAAGACCATAGTCGCCAAGAGTCTCCCTGATGCATGATTGAATGGCCTTTCGGCCAGAGGTCTGCCGAGCACTATAAGGTCATAGCGAATACATCATGCTATAGTGATAGACTCCACAGTGTAACCTTTCAGCAAGACAATGGCAAGGTCATAGCGACCAGTTCAGAAATGAATAAAACAAACCTACTAGTCAGCCAGAAAAATAGAATGTCACACTGACTTGACTCTAATGGAGGTTTCAGCCTATATAGTTAGAGGTACATCTTTCCAACAATCTCCCACTTGACGAAGATCATACATGCACCTTCAGAGCACATCATAACTTACTAAAAATCATGGGCACTAAGGCCCATTGAACTGGCACACCACCTGAACTTGTCTGTGCTCACTGGCTTCATCAATGCATCAGCAACATTCTCCAGAGTATCAACTTTTTCCAAACTAATCTTTCCATCCTCAACCATATCTCGTACAAAGTGGTACTATACATCAATATGTTTCGCCCTGGCATGGAAAGTTGGATTCTTTTCTAGACAAATAGCACTCTGACTGTCACATAAGATTGTTATTTCCCCTGCATCCAAACCAATGTTAGAACACAAGCGTTTCAACCATACAACTTCTTTACAATCATGAGTAGCTGCCATGTATTTAGCCTCTGTAGTGGACAAAGTGACTACAGCCTGCTGCTTGCTCATCCAACTCACTGCACCACCATTCAACATGAAAACGTATCCACTGGTGGATCTCCTACTGTCAATGTCCCCTGCTCAATCATAATCTACATATCTCCAAATTCTAAGAGTCCTCTATGATTCATCTGAATTCCCATGATAACATAAAGCAAAATTTGAAGTTCTCTTCAAATATCTAAACACCCTCTTCATAGCATCCCAATTTTTTCTTCCTGGATTAGCCATAAATTGACTAAGTACTCCCACTGCTTGGGCAATGTCTAGTCTTGTACAGACCATTGCATACATGAGACTTCCTATAGCACTAGCATAGAGCACATTGGTCATGTCCTCCATCTCAGTAGGAGATTTTGGATAGTCCTCAACAGATAGCTTCATTCCCTACATGACTGGAACAACTAACTGCTTGCAATCATTCATACAAAATCTCTCAAGAACAGTCCTGATATACTTACTCTAACTGAGCCAAAGCTTTCTATTCTTCCTGTCCCTGGTTATCTCCATCCCCAGAATATACTTTTCTACACCAAGATCCTTCATTTCGAACTTAGTAGACAACTGAGACTTAAGATCAGAAATCATTAGCTTGCTATTTCTTATGAACAACATATCATCAACATAAAGAGCAATAACAAGTACTTGATCACTTTCAGCTTTATAGTATACACAGTGATCATATTTTGATCTCACAAAGCCTAAAGATAATACATAAGTATCAAATTTTTGGTACCACATTCTAGGTGATTGCTTTAACCCATAGAGAGACTTCTTTAATTTGCATACCAGTTTTTCTTTACCTTTCTCAACAAAGTGCTTAGGCTGGGACATATAGATTTCTTCTTCAAGATCACCATGAAGAAATGATGTCTTCACATCCATCTGTTCAACCTCTAAGTCATACGCTGCTACAAGTGATAATATAAATCTAATGGACGTCAGCTTTGCTACAAGAGAAAAGATTTCCCCATAGTCAATTCCCTCTACCTGGGAATAACCCTTTGCAACTAGTCTTGCCTTGTATTTTTCTACACTGCCATTCAAACCAATATTTTTCTTAAATACCCATCTACAGCCCACAGGTTTTCTGCCTTTAGGCAAGGGCACAAAACTCCAAGTTTCATTTTTATCTAATGACGCCATTTCCTCATCCATGGCTTCCAACCATGAATCTGAATTAGACATTTTAATTGCATCTTTTATAGTCCTAGGCTCATCAGTACTAGAAATCAAAGCATATGCACAAGTAGAATCAATTAATGAGAACCCATACCTATCTGGTTGTTTCCCTTTTCAGGTTGACCTCCTCACTGGCTGACGCTAAGGTTCATCTTCTTTAGAACTTTCAGAACTGCTTGAGCTCTCCTTAGTTTAAGGTACATTTTGAGTTTTCAATTCCTCTTTCTCTGGTGTAGGAGGAATTACTACTACATCCTTACTATTTTCTGACTTTGTCTTTGACTACAGATCCAAGGTGGAAGGTTTCAGCACACAAAAGATTACACTTCTGCTATATACAACCTTCTCTGTAACAGGATTCCAAAGCTTGTATCCTTTAATGTTAGCACTATAGCTAATAAAAATACACTTGACAACCTTGTTCTCCAACTTAGATCTTTTTACATTTGGCACATGTACATATGCCTCACAGCCAAAGACTCGAATATGTCTAAGAGAGGGCTTCTTACCAAATCACGCTTCCAAAGGTGTCTTATCAACAAGAGTAGAGTTTAGAGACCGATTAACCAAGTAACATGCAGTAGCAGTAGCTTCAGCCCAGAACTTCTCCTCCAAACTAGCACTACTAAGCATATTTCGTGCTCTCTCCATCACTGTCCTATTGAACCTTTCTGCAACTCCATTCTGCTATGGAGTATAAGGTGTAGTATTGTGTCTTTTGATTCCATGGTCTTTATAGTATCTTTCAAATTCATCATAATAGAATTCACCACCATTATCAGTCCTTAAGCATTTTATTATTTTACTAGTCTGATTTTCAACAAGATTTTAAAACTCCTTAAATCGACTGAACACTTCTGATTTACTTTTCAAAAAATATATAAATGCTCTTCTTGAATAATCATCAATGAATGACACAGTATCTTGATTTAGACAAAGAAGGAACATCTACTGGACCAAACACATCCGAATGAATATAGTTTAACAAACCAGAAGATTTATGAGGACTGTCATAGAATGAAACACGATACTGCTTTCCATATATACAGTGTTCACAGAATTCAAATTCTAGATTACAATCTTCAAGCCCCTCAACCAGGTTTTTATTTTTCAAAGTTTTTAAATATTTTTCTCCTAGGTGGCCTAACCTGTGATGCCAAAGCATAGTCTTCTCTGCAGGAATTTTTACTTCCATAGAGTTTATAGAATTAGGGATATTTCCCTCTTTACCTTTACGAGTAGCTTTCAGTGACTTCAAAGAGACACTATTACATAGAACAGCTTGTGCATCCAGCTTGTACAGGGTACCAATATGAGCACCTCTATCCAACACCATTGAACCTCTAGTCATCTTGCAACCACTTTTTGAGAACAAGATTTGTACTCCAATATCATTTAGCATACTTACAGACAATAGATTTTGAGCCAGACCTGGTATGTGCATAACATTATTGATCCCCTTTATTCTGCCATTAGGGAATTGGATTATGAATCTTCCACGACCAACAATTTCCAAGGTTGAATCACTCGCCAAGTACACCTTTCCACCATTGTATTCTTCATACTTTGTGAACCATTCTCTATGAGATGTCATGGAATGATGCTCCAGAATTAATCAGCTAGACATCATCTGATGCCTATGTAGCCAAGGCTACAAGGAAGGCATCACCATCACCATGAGAAGAACCATTATTAGAAGATCCCTTCTTTTTCTTTTTCTCCTCTTTACAATCCTTTCGAACATGACCAGGTTGCCCATAGTTCCAGCACTTCACCTTGGACTTCTTTCCAGGAGATTTTGATCTCCCTTCTGATTTCGATTTGGACTTCTTGTCCTTCTTCTTTCCTTTCTCCTTTGACCTTCCTCTAACAGTAAGAGCCTCCTTCACCATCTTAGAAGATTTTCTTCTCATCTCTTCTGACAACAAAGAACCAACAACATCTTCCATCTTGAAACTGGATGTTGTACTCCCAATAGCCATCACCAGATGATCCCACGAGTCTAGCAAAGAACAAAACATAAGCATACAAGGATCCTCTTCTTCAATATTTACACCAACATATGTTAATTGTGTGAGCAGCATGTTAAATGCATTCAAATGATTAGCTACAGACCCTCCTTCCTGCATTCTCAAAGAGTAGAGTTTCTTTCTCAGGAACAACTTATTTACCAAGGATTTCCCTTGATAAATAGACGCCAGTCTCTTCCATAAGAGAGAAGCAGTCTTCTCTTCAGGCACATTGAGGAGAACTGAGTCTGCCAAATAGAGCCTTATCAGCCCCTTCACTTTTCTATCTGCAAGGTCCCAATCTTCTTGCTTCATGCCTGTAGGTTTCACTCTAGCCACATCAATCCAAAGATCACGGTCAACAAGAAGATCCTCCATCTTGAGTTTCCACAACTCAAAGTTACTGCCATTGAATTTCTCTATTTCAAACTTTCCAGATGTACTAGCCATCTTAACCTATAATGAGAAATAACAATCTCTACAAGACTCCCACTGAATAGTATTGACACAAAAAACCCAATGTACCCCCAAGGATAACACAACTAGCCAGGCTCTGATACCACTTGTAAGGAAAACTAGATGCAGCAAACAATTCTCCTAATGTCAATACCTCAGGAGAGAATGTAGTACTTTTAAATTTTCAATTACAGTCAAGTTTAGATGCACTATGAAACAGATTACAGAAACAGAGTATTAGACAAACACACATGAACACTAGATATACGTGGGAAAACCCTTACGCGAGAAAAACCCACCACACCAAGAGAAATCACTTTGTATTACAGTAATCAAAATTACATACAGTTCCAGACTTATCTTTCTAGTGTCATTATATAGCAGCATTCATCATGAACATTCTTCAAACAAAAAACATCCAAGTTATAGCCTTTACAGATTTTGAAACCTTTACTGATACAATTTTAATTCTTCACACTTCACTGTTGATCAAACTGCAATCCAACCCCCAAGCATCTGTAACTTCCAACTATATCCATGGTGTTCCCTGACTATTGAGCTTTCTCATAGAACTGTCGCAATGAACCAACTGCTAACGGTTCACTTTTAGCTTCCTCTATTCATCCATGAGATTCCACGTATGACAGTCAAATGATCAACATAATTCGTAATGCATTAGCATCTCGGTGAGACACTAACAGTGTCTCACCGATGCCACATATACTTCATATCGATGTCACCAAAAGCATCTATAGTCGCCAAGATGTTATATCGAGCTCCAAGAGATACACCAAGTCATCACATAGTTGCCTAACCTATCACTTTCTCCAGAAGGTCATAGCAAGTCACTAAGGTTATACCGTAGTCCCCATACCTACCGAGCACCAAAAAGAAGTCGGTAAGACTCACACTTATCACTGAGAGTTCATATCGAACAATTTGAGTTACATTGAGAACATACACCTGTCGGCCAGACAATCAGCTTTCGCTGAGACATCATACTGAGATCCATATGTTTCATCGATGACCAACTGTCACCAAGAGCTACTCCAATATCCATCGGCTATCAGCAAGATGTTTGCCATCGCTAAGAGGTTTCTCCGATTGCTTTAAGTTACCCCGAAGATTCTTCAACATCGACGAGACTCATCAGAGTCGCTAGGACAGTGTTCCACCAATGACCACCATTCGACAAGAATTACACTGAAGACTAAAACTTGAGTCTTCATCGCTGAGACATATTCACTTCGCGGTGACTTCTTACCAAGTCAGTATGGGTTACCCCAAGGACCTCAATACATACGCTATCGGCAAGAGATTAACACTTCGCTAAGACATCTTAGTGAAAACCTTTAGCTTCACCGAAGACCACAGTCACCAAGAGTCTCCTCGATGCACAATTGAATAGCCTTTCAGCAAGAGGTTTTCTGAGCGCTATAAGGTCAAAGTGAATACATCATGCTACAACGATAGACTCCACAGTGTAACCTTTCGGCAAGACAATGGCAAGGTCACAGCAACCAGTTCAGAAATGAATAAAACAAACCTACTAGTCAGCCAAACAAATAGAATGTCACACTGACTTGACTCTAATGGAGGTTTCAGCCTGTATAGTTTGAGGCACATGTTCCCAACAATCTTCTCTAACTACAATTGAATCTCTCACAAATCATTAGAAACATCTCCTTTTGTAATGGTATATTTGTCTTAGGATGATGGTGTTGCAAGATTTGAGTGAAAAATCTGATTCCCCAGATGCTGTTATGAGGTCCATTGTAGTTTTCAACCCAGTACAGATGTTGAACATCTGACATATTAAGAAGGAATTGAATGAATAGTAAAAGAAAAAAAGAAGAAGAAAGAAAAGAGAACTATCTAAAAAAAGAAAACTCAATACTGAATGGGTGATTCCAGTATCTCTACTAGGGATATGGATGCCTGATTGGCAGTAGAGCAATGCTATGAGAAAACTAGAGGTATCTCTGTTAGAGCTATGGACACTTGACTGGTAGCGGAGTAATGCCTAGGATATCATTGCACAACAACTAAAGGGAATCAACTCATGTAGTTCAAATCTTTCGCATCATTGTTCAAAAGATGAGGAAAACTTTGTAAAAGGGTGATGCATCATCAAGAACACACATAGATTCAGGGGTAGTCAGTGTTGATTTACATTTGAGATTCTAGCTCAACCTTGTTTTCTAAAACTGACCCAACTGGAATTGTGATGTCCATAAACCAGGAGTTCTGGGTAACTGAATCCCTCAATTTCTTGAAAATGGTTAAACCATTTTCCCAACCAAGCCACCAATTGTTATGCCTTGCATAACCACCCCATTTTAAATTTGATTAAAATAGGACCCTCTTTTATTTTCTCTCTTTACATTTTGCCCCCTTCGATTTTGAGGTTTTGCTTTGTCTTGGCATGTACTTAATATGTTTATCTTGCTTTCCCAAGTTTTTTTTCCCAAGTTGAATTTTGAAAATCTTGCATTTTAGATAGAGTTCGAGTTTTTACCCTGCTTCGGCATTTTCTAGTCCGTTTGGATTTTCCTAGTTTTCCTTCAAGCTTCGACTCTATCTACTTTGGGCTAAGTTTGGGTTTTCAAGCTAGTTCAGGTTTTTCTGCCCGGGTCAGATTTTCCTGAATTGCACTCAAGGTCTTGCTCTATCAGTTTTGCACTACAGTTTAGAAATTTCTAGCCTTCATGAAATTTTACTTGGGACAAATTTTTTTGGATTTCTGCCTGCTCATCGGGTTTCCAAATTTGGTCAATTTTTGGAGCTTTATGCCATTTTTCTTTATCATTTGTGTTCTCCTAAGTTGGATGTTCAATCTTGTTGTGCTTCATGTGTTATGGTCTTGCTTGGAGTTCAATTCCTATGTGTTTGGGAATTTCATGGCTTGCCCTATGCGTTCATGATTAAAATCTAGGGTTCCATGCCTAGGGCGTCGACATCTGATCTTGTTTTTCTTTCGATTGAGCCTAAGATTTGAAGAGGATCTATAGGAGGCTCGTGTTAGGCAATTTTTCATGCCCAGGGTCCTCAAATTTGTGACCTTTCATCAATTTGGGCGAAGTCACTGTCGATTTCAGGGTTTTGGTCAGGTTAAGGATTTTCCTGCCCGACCGGATTTTCCCAGATCTCTTCACCTTCCTAGAAGTGTGCACTGCAGTTCGGAGTTTTGCATTCTTCGTAGAATTTTGGTTCGATCGGATTTTCCTGATTTCTCCTTCCCCCCCTCGTTTTCCCGAAATTCATGTTGTGTTGTCATTTGCGCAGAAAACAAGTCTGGCTGGATTTTTTCGAATTTTCTGGGAGGCGTTGTGGAACGAGAATTTGGTAAAATTGATGAATCTAATGATGAATGCTTAAGCATATCTTGCTTTTGTTGGATAAATTTCACTGTTGTATGTTGCTTATGTTCATTTTGATGATCCAGTTTTGATGCTTAATGGCTAATTCAATGGTTTTTATCATGATTTTAAGCTAACACTTTGTTGAGATGTTGTCAACAATTGGATTCTCATATTGGTGTTTGATGAATACAGACCAAGTCTAGCAAGGTAGTGGCTGAAATGGCTAGGATACTGGGACAATACGATGGGGCAGATCTAAAGAATAATATCAATTCCATTGAATGGCGAACTAGGGTTTCACCTATGCCACTTGAAGATAGCTTGCAGAGGATGTTCTTAATGACAAAGGCCATAATGGAGCAAGGTATGGGCGATGCGGGGGAAGCAGTTAATGCAAAGATGCGCTGAAATTCGTACTTCCTCATCATTTTTGTTTGCCTCTTCTTCACGCGTTTTGGTTTGTTTCTTTCCTCTGGTTGGTGCCCTTGCATTTAATGCATGCTAACTTTTTTTCAAACTCCTTCTAGGGCTGACGTGTTTTGTAACTAACATATTTTGTAAACCCTAAACTAGGCTGATGCATTTGATGTGTTTTGATAAATACGATGTTTCGCCTCTTTTGTAAGGAGAGATAGGTTGTTACAAAGTTTTAGAGAAGGGTTAGATAGATAACAAAAGGACGAGTTAGAAGTTAGGGTTAGACAGATCTGGAGAAATTGAATGTTAAAAGTGAATTTAGCAGTAAAGCGAGTGAGGGTTTTGAAGGAAGTTAGACTTTTTTTTTAGTTCAACAAGAAGAAGTAATGCATCTTCCAAATTTTCTTAGCATAGATGGAGATAATTTGAAGACATGGGTTTTCTGTATATTGGTCATCTTGCCATATTTGTATTTATGCTGCTTATCTGTTTCACTAATAGTAGGAGCAACCAGATTTAAACCTTCTTCATATTATGCTCTAGAATGGTATTCATTTTATGTTAATCATTTTGATTTGAAAAGATTTCATGGAATGAAATTTTATCTTATGTTTTGTTTGAATAATGATTTGCAATCTACTATTAAAGTTTGCACTGTGAATGAATGAAACTTTGTATCAATTACAAGTTAATTTTATTCTGCAGTTCTAGTTTAGGAATTCCTTGAAGGAAACAAGGCTAATTAGTTGAATGAATCAACATTCTTTTAAGTTTGAAAACCTTGATCTATCTTTTTCTATTTCTTTAAAACCACCGGTTAAAGTAGGTTTAGATAGATGTTTGATCTTGCAACAATCCAAAAGCTCAAAACCAGTAGGCGCCTTGAACATTATAGCTATATTGACCACTTTGTGAAACAACAACATCGTGAACCAACATCAAAGACATTAGGAGGTGATTAGTTTAATTACTAATTGTCTCTTTCAAGAGAGGTGAGATATTTTTGCTTTTATCTTATATGTGCATTGTTGTGGGTCAATTTGGCACATCAACAGGACTTACTACTAGGGCTTAAGGAAATTTTATATGTTGTGATTACTAGTTCTAGTGCTCCACACTTATGGAACTTGGCTCTATTAAAGGTTCTCAATGAATTTATCAATTACTATCCATTTTTGTTAGACCAAAAGGGGATGGCTCTAGTTAGACAAAAGTGATTGGAAGCCTATGAAGAAAATTACCTAAAGAAGGCACTACAACTAGAGCTCATGGGAGACTTTGATTAGGTCCTGGAGTTTAACACCTTTGTGAAGGAAAATGGGTTCTTTTAAGAAACAGGGTCGGTCTATTTAGCTCTATCAAACACATATGTAAATATGATAAGTCTATGTTCAGTAGGTAGTATAGCTCTCCTCTTTTCGTTTATAGCCTGGTTTGTCACACTCTAGGTCTGCAATTTTGCAATCTCAATTTGAAAATAAGGGGTGTTGGTGTGTCTCAAATGGAAGGTTAGGGGTGTCTGTTTTTGGGTTTCCTATTGTACGAACAATTGTAATTTTTCTTACATCAATATAAACTATGTTATGTAACAAAAAAAATTAAAGGATTAGGAAAAATATGGGAATAAATGGGAATAATTAAATAAATATTAGATATTTAATTAATTAATGTCTAAGGATATGCTAAAATGGCATGTGGTTAAGTAAGGTTATATTTTAGGTGTCTACAAATACACCTCTTACTTTATTTATTCATTCCATCTTTACTATGACCTTTTTTTCTTATATAGTCAAATCCCCATGCATATAAATTATCATCCTTATCCTTCCTATATCTCTTCAATAATTTTCTTTTATAGTCTTATCTCAAATTTCAACATAGGTTTTAGTAGTGTCAATTCTAGAACACTACACAATTTTTTTCCCTATCTTCTAAACCACTATTAGCTATACCATGCTTAAGATTCGTTTTCCTCAAATACTTTGTATAATGGTAGAAATTTGAAAAATAACTAAAATTATGAAAAAATTTAAATGTTATTATGAACCATTCCAATTAATAAAAAATGTAACTTATTTATTTTTATGTTGATTACTACTTGTATTGGTCTAGCATAATCCCATTAATGTTGTAATCAAATAGTTTACCCCAAGAATTAAATTTTGTATGAAATACTTTTGGAAAAGTCATCATATTCCTATTATATCCCATCTACATGGTGTATCATTTATATAAAATATTAATAAAATCACTATATATTATTCATCTTTATATACATATCATGACATGCTTCTTTCCTATCTCTCTCCACTACTTGGCACCAACTTTCCCAAAATTTTCAAGTATCCTAATTTGTATAAAATATTAATAAAACATAATTATATATATTATTCATCTTTATATGCCTATCTCTCTCCACTACATCGCACCAACATTCCCAAAAGTTTCACTCATTTATTTTCTGGAAAGCCACCAAAGTGTAATGTTAGCAACTATTCATTTGAGTAGACTCATTGTTATTACTCTTATATTAAGTAGTTCCAATTGTCAACTTTGCAAAATGGTAAACAATAGATACTAAAATGTGAATTCAATGTTGAATTATAATAATGTGTGAACCTAAACAAGAATATATGTACACATGCAATATCAAATTTCACTCTCCTATAAAAGTTGAGCAAAAATATTTAAGAATTAATGAACTTGTTAACAAGTATAAAATGATGAAACCTCTACTAAAACCAATGTGGGTGAAACAATGAAAAATGGGTTAGGATGCTTTCTGTAGACACCTAAAAATGACCTAGGCCTGCAAGCTTCATTTTTACCTTTTTTGTCCTAGCATAATTAAGACATTTAATTATGTCCTTGGTCCACATTCAACTATTAATTAAATAATTCATAATTATTTAATTAATTCATGTCCTTTCATTGTTCATAATTATTAAATAAATAAATTTTATTTATTTATTAAATACGTCATTAATTGTCTAAGTCTTTCTTTAATTAAATAAATTCCTTAATTTATTTAATTTCCCTTTCTTCATTTAATTCTTCCCGATTATTAAATAAATAAGTTTTATTTATTTATTTAATATGTCACTAACTGTCTTAATTAAGTAAATTGATTAATTTATTTAATTAATTAATCTCATCTCCTAAATTAAATAATTAAATTTAATTATTTAATTGCCAATTAATATTCTTCTCATTTTAAATAAATTAAATTATTTAAAATGTCATGTCAATTTTAACTGTCAATCCTTTTTGATAAATAATCTAAAAAAGATTATTTATTATCTCTCAAAATCCATAATTTGAATTATTTTAATTCAAATTAGTAATTAATCTTCCAAAAACCAAGCAATCGGGTAGATTCTTGATTTTCCAAATCTTATCTTCAGTCCAAATCTTATCTCTTTGATTTTTTGAATCTGGAAAATCAGGCAATCTTATCTTCTTGATTTTTTCAAAAATCTTTATTTTCTAATTAATTTGTCTCATTTATTCTCCACCGTCGATCCAATTTTATTCTGACCATTCGATTAAAGATTTTGCCCTAACCCTAATTAGGGATTCTTAGGTTTAATCTAGATAGTTCATTTTATGTTCTCATCAATAATTTATCTCGTCCGTCCATTTGAAATGGCCTTTTCTATAAAATGCCATCTTTTTCTCATTTTTCGAAGGACACACACATGCTGACATTTTGCATAATTATTATAGGCATTTACTTAGTTTCACATTTATTGTCATAGACAATTGTAGTATTTCAATATTGGCATTTGTTTTAAGCATAGGCATAAACATTGGCTTTTAGACATAGGCATTTAGAATTCAAGTACATCCTTCAAAACTTGCTTTAGTCTTGTCTCTTGTCAAAGTTGCTCATACAAATCTGAGGGCATCTTCATTTACTGCAAGCTAGGAGGTGTAATGAAGGTTAATCATAAAAGATGGAGAATGCAAGTGATATAATTGCCTTTTACTTTCATTGTATTCCTTTCTGCTTTGTTATTTTCAATGGATTTTAGTGTTATTGATCTAATCATCTAACAAATCTATTTTTCCCTTGATTAAATTGGTGAACCCGACATTTTGTAGAAAAATTTGTGTGTGTTCTTGTTTGCATTCACTGTTTTGCATGTTACAGCCAAGACGTCATACGGAATCCCGTCACCTTCATTTATTTATCACCGTCGATCTGATTTTATTCTGACCGTTCGATTAAAGATTTTTCCCTAACCCTAATTAGGGATTCTTAGGTTTAATCTGGATCATTCATTTTAGGTTCTCATCAATAATTTATCTCGTCCATCCATTTGAAATGGCATTTTTTATAAAATACCATCTTCTCATTTTTCGAAGGACACACACATGCTGACATTTTGCATAATTATTATAGGCATTTACTTAGTTTCACATTTATTGTCATAGGCAATTGTAGTATTTCAATATTGGCATTTGTTTTAAGCATAGGCGTAGATATTGGCTTTTAGACATAGGCATTTAGACTTCAAGTAAATCCTTCAAAACTTGCTTTAGTCTTGTCTCTTGTCAAAGTTGCTCATACAAATCTGAGGGCCTCTTCATTTAAGCACAAAAAAATGGGCGAATAAAATATTTTCAAATGGTTTATGGGTTTTGTAGATCTCCCTCTCAGCTTTCTAGAACATCAAATGGTTTTAAATTTTGTTGCGATTTGAGAAAGTTATGGGAATTTTAGTGATCACAGTTTTTTTCAATTTAATTTTCAAACCTGCGTTTTACTTTTGTCTATAACATTCTTTTTGTGCAGAATTGTGGAGAAAACATTCTGGGTTTTGAAGGTCTCTCATTTAGCTTTCCATGCATATCTACCACTTAAAATTTTGTTAATTTTTGAGCAAGTTATCGCTGTTTTAATTTGTTGCTGTCATTAATATTTTATTTATTTATTTATTTATGTGTTACTAATCTTCTCTTGTAGCGTGTGGCGATCCCCATTCATGTGTTGAAGACCATTGATTAAAGAGATTACTAATTCATTGTTTGTAGATTCGAATGTCGAAGACAAGATAAACAAACATTGTGCTTGTTTTTCTTTCATAGATTAGCAAACATTTGATTTTGGTGCATATAAAAAGAACACATGTCTTCTTTGATTGATTGTGCTTGCAAGATGGTAGGTGAGTATGCTCTCACTTGGTGAAAACCTCGTGATCAAAAAACCAGACCCATATTTATTTGATATTTACCCTTCACGATTCGGTATATCAGAGTATCCTCTCCCCTTTCCCATTCGTGTGATCCTAGGTGTAAGAGAAACGGTTACTGACTCTAGAACTTGTGTCTGTTTTGGTGGGAAAAAGTACTCACCCCAGGATGACTCAAACTAGTAGCACCCTAACACCGAGAGACTTCTAGCCAGTATATAAAAGTGGGTTCTTGGGGAAAGCCCACGAATCACGAGCGTGGTTCCGACGAGATGGATCCGAAAGGGGACTCTCACCGCATGGATCACACCCCACAAACAGAATGCCCAAATTAAAAACCTCTTGTTTTAGTGTCCAACCATTCTATTGGTCATTTCTTGGTATAGTGCAGGGTACAGTATCATGCCCGAAGACACTCACTACTGATCCCCTTGAGTAGAGATAGCAGTTCTTGGGAAGTCACTACCCAAGAATTTGAATTTGGTGTGCTCGAATGACATTAATGAGCCGTGGAGGGGAGCCAATGCCACCAAAATTCTAAGCTATCTGCTCTCGAGAAGGAAAGGTGTTTATCACCAATCTGGGGTATATCGGTGGGCTATACCAAGTATACAAACCCTTGGCCTATTGGCCTTTTAGGATTGTACTTGTCTTATGTGTGTTTTTTTACACCCAAAACATTGTGCTTGTCAAGTGCTTGTTGGATTTTTTTAAAACATTATACACAATATTCACAAATCTGGACACAAACAATCGACCTTGGACAACTCAGACTTTTCAACAAGACATCAAAACACAATCTCAGTCCTCATTTTGAACTTAGACTTGGTATTGTCCATCATAGTCCTCATTTGGTATCTAGACTTGGCATTGGTCATTTTCCTTAGTCAACATCTTCATTGTCACCTTAGCATTTGGCATCCTTTCTTAACCAATTTTATCACCTTGCATTAGTCATTCCCCTTAGAAAAAGGGTGTGTGCAAGAAGTTGAGTCCACGAAACGTGGAAGTTTCTTGCCTTAGACAAAAAATTGAAATCGACATCGAACAAACGGGATCCCGTTACGGTTCGGGATCCCGAGCCTGAAACCAAATGGGATCCCACTTTTTAGAAATCAGGATCCTGTTTCCCTGCAGACTCCAAACCAATGAACACGGAATGGGATCCCGATGAGAAACGGGATCCCATTTATAAAATACCTGATCCCGAGCAAGCAAATTGGGATCCCGCTATAATGCTGGCCATTTTAAAAGAACATTTTTCAATCGCCTGCGGAACGGACCCAGTGCATTGGCTTATTAAATAATCTTTACATGACCACTACGCACGCCACCCAAAACACCATTTTTCTTTTTTTAATTGAAATTTTAAATGAAATACATTAATTTAGCATGTATTTTTTTTAATTTTTGTCACGCTTTAATCATTTTTTTAATTGTTATAGTAGAATTCAATAATTGTAAAAATAGACAAAAACTTGCAATGAAATTTAGATGTTTTTTGATAAAAATGAAAAAAAAACGTTGAATTGTGTTTTAGAAACAAAATTTAACTTTTAAATATTAAATTGTTCAATTAAACCCAAAAAAAATTGATTTTGAAAACCCTAACTGAAATAAAACAAAAAAAATTGCATTTCAAAACCCTAGAAATCGAAATGAAATAAAAACATCGCATTTACAAATCCAAATCGAGCTTTTTGAAACCCTGAATTCAAATCAAATATAAAATTGAATTTGAAAACCCTAGTTTGAATTGAAACGAAAAAAAATTCATTAAAAACCCTAATTGTTTAAAACTGAAACCCTAAATTGAATTGAAACAAAAAAAAATTGTTAAAACCCTAAATTTGAATCGAACAAAAAATCATTCACATTGCTTAAATGTTTTAAATTTTATTTGCTTTGTATGGAAAAAATGATATATATTAAACTTTAGTTTCAATTTTAAATTATAATTAGATTAGAAATCAATATGTTAAAGAATGGTTAAAATTCATAAAGTTTATCTTGATGTTTGTTTGAAAATTTAATTAACAAATTCGTAAATCTAAACACGTACAATTGATTCCAATTGACACTAACTTGCAACTCTAAATTATGCCAAGGGCCACCCAAACTTCACCCTAAGTTTGCTAAACCCTAGACCCTAAACTGTAAAATCTAAACCCATAACACTAAAGCATTTGAAATTTATGAACCCTAGACCCTAATCTTTCATTGGACATACCTAAAATTATGTAGGTTCAATGTCAAGAATGGGTCTATTTGGTAGATTTATGAAAACTATTTTAAATATCTAGAATGCCATAAAAGTATAATTATAGCAATTCCAATTGGAAACACTTGGGTACATATATATCGTATGAAATTTAAATCTAGGAAGGTGTCTATCATATAGGTGAGTTGATAATACATGGAAAGAGGTTTGTATGTGAATATATGTATTAAGAAAAACATAGCACATGACCTCTATAGGATTTTTAAGATGTGATCCTAGATAATAATCCACCCATCCTCAATCATAATGGATTATTTAGCAATTAAGAGAGATTCAATTTAACCATAAAATTACCTATATTTTGATACTATATAGATTTATGTTGAAGGATAGAAATGCATCAATATGCTTTGTGCCATATTTTATGAATATTAATATTTAAGAAAAATCTAGATAAGATTGACCTAAGTAGATGATTTATGTAAGGGCTTTTTAGTGAACAAGTGACACACCATGGAGATTGGGATGGTATTTAAATTCTTATTTATAAATATAGTGTACCCCCTTTAAATTTGTATTTGGTTTTTATAATGAGTTGAAATTATCAATGTGTTACATAAAAGAAATTTGTGCTTAGATATATTTAAATTAGATAATAAAGATATAGTTATATAAAATAGGGAATCCAACATGAGGAATAAACCTTTAATGTGCCATTGTGTGCATCTAATTTATGCCAATGATTTAGTAAGAGTGATCGTCTAAGAGGATGAAATAAGCCTTGAAAAATTGTAAGATCTAACACTATTTTAATGTAGTTTTATATGTGTGTGCATGTCCACTATGTTTTTTTAGTTTATGTTAAAATGTAAGATAAGGAGGATTGGTGGATATATTTGAAATCTAAAGAAAAAACAAAAATGATGTGAATATATAGATATATATTTTTAAAATGATTCTTTAACTTATCTATATTAAACATTGTATATTATCTATTTATTACTATCATGGCTTGATTTTCATTATGTCTACTAAATGTTGCTAGATATTTATTCATTGTTGTAATTAAATTATAGGGCTCAATGTGTAATCTATTTTACATCAAATTTTATAGTAGAATTATAATCCTAGAATGTTTGTCAATTTAATAGCTAACAAATAACTTGATAGGGCACAACTAAAAACCAAAAAGTGTGGTTTGATTTATCTCCATTAGGCTGGAAAGCTAAAAAATCTACTAGGTTTATCCCTATTAGGTTGAAAACCCAAAAGTGTAGCTTAATAAGTACAAGTGGTGAAAACTCACAAAAGCACTAGAAACTAAGATCTTTGCAAAACTACCCTTGACATATCAAAAAAAGCCAAAGGTCACCATATGTCATACCTGTATAGGTTGTATAGTTATATTAGACACCTTATAGTATCTCTTATTGGTTAAATATGTTTGAAGATAACATTAGCGACACATCCCTACATTTATATGAGATATATTATTAACATGTCGTGTTACACATATGCTAAGATACTCAAATATGTAACACTGAATCGCTAAAAAAATTTCTATAAAATTCAGCTTGTGTTGTATCTAATAGGTGTTTTGGGTGAGGATCGCGGACTTTGGACCCCACCCTTAATTTTAAAACATCTCTAGCATTAGATGAAACCCTAGTATTATCATGCCAAAAATTTTCGATCAAAGATTTAATTTCAACACTCAATTTTATATCAGACCTTGGTAGTCGTCCACTGAAACTCCAACATTGATTGATAGGATCATTTTCTATACTTTCTCTTCTTTTTGTTGCTCTTAGTAATGTTTTAGGATGCATTTTTAAAACTTCACTAATATTGCTTACCATTCTTTTATTCAAAGTTGTTTTATTGACTATAGCAGTAGTTATAGCTCTTTCTCTTGCTTTTTATCTTAGATCGCATTATTTTTCCAATAGATTGAATGGCACTAGCAACAGTAGACATAGCATGTTTTAATGATTGATCTTTTCTTTTTGGTTTAACATAAAAGCCTAACCTTTTCATTACTTTCCTCATTTTTTGCATTCTCATCACTTGCATCATTAGTTGACATTGAAATGCAATATTTCTATGATAAAATAATTTGGTGTATATTCTATTCGCATGTGTTCTTATTTGCCTCCAAGAAATTTGATCAGGAAGATTATTTAAAAGACCACTTCCAATTTTAAAAAAAAGTATTTTCATTAAATTCAACATCACATTCTAAATTTTCATCTTCATTTTCATCAACAAAACAGTTTTCATTTTCATTTTCATTTTCATCAACAAACGGTTTTCTATTTTCATTTTCATCTTCATTTTCATTAACAAAAGGGTTCTCATTTTCATTTTCATCAACAAAACGGTTTTCATTTTCATTTTCATTTTCATCAAAAATATAGGTTTTGTTTTCATTTTCAAGAAAATGATCATTTTGATTTTCATTTGCAACAAAAGATTTTTCCTTTTTGTTTTCAACAAATTCTATAAAAGTTTCATTTCTTTGAATATAGTCAATGTCAACATCATTATATCCAGCTTCTTGTAAATCTTCTACAAACAAATTTACCATGTCACTAACATGTGGATTTGAATACATACCTGGATTTGTGTATATTGAAACATTCTCCATAGCATTCAAAGAGGGATTTGAAGACATAGTAGGACTTGTTTGTATAATCATATTCTTCTCCAAATTGACTCCTTGCAAATTAGCTTCATGTACAACTATGGTATCTTCAATGTTTTCATCTTCAATAGTTGTTGAATTGGTTGATCCACCATCGTTCATTGATTTTATTCTCATTCTTCTTTCTCTTTGTCTTCGTCTCTCTTTTTCTTTATTTGCTTCAACTTCTTGAGGAGTCAATGTCTTTCTTCTCTTATTACGAAATTTATCTCCCATAATTATAAAATTCTCAAGCACAAATGAATGTTAATAGTGAAATACTTCAAAATATTGAATCCAAATTGGAAGCTGAATACCTATTACCAAAATTCTTCCTCTTGTGTTCCTCAAAACAAATAGAAAACTACCACCATTCCACTTTAAAAATTGTTTTCTTTATGCTTCCTTTGAAAAATTCAATCCATATTGCAAATTTCACTTCAAAAATGGTGTAGATGATGCTCCCTTTGATAAAATCAACAAAAAATCAAATTGACCACCTATAAATACAATAACTTATGAAAAATAATTGATTTTCAGTGCTCTCGGCCGTACATTTCAAGTTGCAAAGTTGCAGAGTTGACAGTAATTGTCAACAGTGTTTTTAAATAATATAAACGAGATCCCGATTATGGAGCAGGATCCCGTTTATAATAAAACGGGATCCCGATTACCAAACGGGATCCCGTTTACTAATAAACGGGATCCCACTCCATAATCGGGATCCTGTTCACTAGAATCCAGTTTCAGTCGCTAGCGCAATGGGATCCCGCCTATAAGCGATCCCGCTACTTTACAACGGCCGAATAAACGATCCCGTGTTATAATCGGGATCCTGTTTTTTTAAATTTGAATTTGGTTTTGCATCGGTGGCGGGTTTTTGCCAAGGTTTTCGGTTCGGGAAAGCTTTGGAAGTCTGAACCTAAGCGTTCAACCTGGTTTGACCTGCAAATTGAAGGCCCTAACAATGTCAAAGCAAAATATCGACTTTGGACATATGGCTGAGGACCTTTTTTCAAATTTTTTTTGACAAAATGAAAACCCATTTTAGATCAAACAATGCAAATTCTAAATATATAATTTGTTTTGCAATTGAATTATTTTTTGTATTTTTCAATTAATTTCTAATAAAATTGGTCCATAAACTTTAAATATCAGAGTTTTTTACTATTTGAATAACTTTTGATCAACATAACATTTTGACAAACGGATTGCACGAGAGAAAATTCGCATAAATTTCTTTTGAATTTGAAAAAAAAAAATCAAAAAATGATAAGTTTAGGTCATCTTATGCATGTCGTACATGACGATTTTTCAAAACAAGAAATCTGCCTAATAAAAAATTAACAAAAAAAAAAATTCAATAAAAGATTACGAAAAAATATCAAGAGCAAGGTTCATTGAGTCATAAAACTTTTACCAAAAGTATTTAGAAAAATACGATAATTTAAGTCAAAATATGGATGTCGTACACGTGCATGGTATTGTACAAAAAAATGACATTTAAACAGTGGTTTTTTGAAATGCCTATTGAAACTCAATTTGTACAATCTGGGTATTGAAATAAATTACATATTTGGAAACTAGACTCCGAGCACTACATTTTATGATTAGTGACTTTTTTAAAGATTTCATCTCTAAGTGCTTCAAATTTTAAGGTCAAATGTGTCAAATACTGAAAATCAGGGAAAACACTTCCACTTTTTGGCCAAAAAGTGGACTCAACTTCTTGCACACACCCAAAACATCATTATCACTCTGCATTTAACAACATCATGACATCCACCACCTTGTCTTCCCTTCGCCAATATATGGATAGGCTTGCTAGTAAAATTGAATACGAATTACTCTGTAGAGGTCAATACCAAGAAGCCTCAGACTTTAGGAGACAATTTATCCAAGCTGAAAATCAAGGTCCTTCATACCAACAACCCATCAGTCCTAGTCCTCTGTCCATCTACCCTCACTACCAAAATTCACTTGACATAAATCCTACCATTAATTTACAACAAACGTCCACTTATCACCCTTATCCTAACCTTGACAAGGGAAACCAACTGTCCAATAGTCCATTCCAAACCTCCATGTCATATTCTGAGTCTTCACCTATTAATCTTGTCCAAGTCTGCATCCCTTATCAATCATCTACCAACTCATGTCAAGTCCCCACATCATACCATACTGATCCGGTCCAAGTCTCCATGTCCTCTTTCAATCAACCTTACACCAATCCAGTCGAAGTCTCCATGACATATCCTTATCCTTCAATAGTTAATCCAGTCCAAGACTCCATGTCTTATCTTTGTCCCTCACATACTAGTCCAATGCAAATACCCATGTCATATCCTAGTCCTTCATATACTAGTCTAGTCCAAGTTCCCACATCCTATCCTAGTCCTTTGGTCATTAATCCTTTTCAAGTCACCTCCTCACAAGCCACACCTAGTCATGAAAGTTCTTTCATAGTCCAAAGTCAAATCCCATTTAATAAACTTGAGGATACATGTCAAAATGAAAGTCCAAAGCATGACCTTATAACGTCACCCTCATGTCAAGAACAAGGTAGTCCATCCCATGACCCTATTTCTGATTGTATCATCCATGACAACCCCATATTTGACCAAGACCCTACCATTGACCAAGAAGTCCAAATCCATGACAACCCCATTTTCGACCAAGACCCTACCATTGACAAAGAAGTCCAAAATGATCCACTCCTTGACCTTTACGCCTTTCATGATCAAACACTTGCCGACCCTATACAAGCCTCGACTATTGACACTTCCCATGATGAGACAATTTCCTTCATGGGACACATAGACGATATTCCTCTAGAACAAGAATCTTCCACTAAGGACATGCTTGCATATGATCAAGTTATAGCTAAAATCATGGGACTCTATGACACTAAACATAATGATGGATTTGACATTGATTTGGAAGCACCAACAGAATCATCTAAACCTGACATGTCACATGATCAGACCAAAGATATCAGTCAGGAATATGTCCAACATGAAAATGAAGCTAAGACACTTTATCAACTAGGGTCATCTATCTTTGTCAAAGCATGATTTCTTGCAGATGAAAATATTACAAGTGATAGTGTCCATAGACATCATGATGGGTTAGCATCTTGCTTTCAAAGCAACAAATACCCCATTGCAAATAGAATCTTTCAAAGCATGCAATATCAAGGCAAAGGACTAGGCATACATGAGCAAGGCATTCTAGAACCAATACAACTTCAGGAAAATTACAGACATCAAGGTCTTGCCTATTCCTTAGACAGCAAATCAAACAATGTCAGTGGTACCTCCTCGATATTGGGGACAACTTTGTCAAATACAAATGTCAAAATGGAGTCCATGAGAAATCCTTGTCATAAGTTTGTTGCCAACACCCTATCCACCCACACCATAAACCATCATTCTATCATAAATAAACCTTCCCTTTGGGACCAACAAAAACAAAAGTTATACAAATCAAAAGATCAAAATGAAATGTCAAAGGCCATTGAATCAAACAAAAGGACAAGTGGACAAATGAAATTAAAATGGATCCCAAAGAAAGATGGATAAAAAAAAAAGACATCAAGTCAAATACAAAAGTCAATCACAATGTGGAGCCACAATACAAGAGGACTCCCACATGTATAACAAATTTCCACCTCCTTCAAAATGGTCATCAATCAAGACATATAAAAGTGTTGGTTCCAAACACCATCCCTCCAAAATCTGTCATCCACCATCCCAAGTTTGGAAAATAAAAAGTGATTCGTCCAAACATCCAAACAACCTTTCCATGTCCACTATCATTTGTCATAATCCTACATCTCACCTAAAGTCCAAAAATCCTACGTCACAAATCTGTCACATCATGGTAGCAACTCTTTACCACAAGGACTCTCATGGCACTATATTGCGATGTGCGTATTTTGATAAGGCCAACTCTAGTATTAGAAAGGATCACAATGACATCGATCAGTTATATGAAAGCGCTATGATCCTGACAAGACAACTCCTTCAAAAAGGTCATTATTGGCATATCATGGCACCAGTCTCTACATTGGCACCGTTAGTGGATTCAGAACAGTCAGTGGTTATCTAAAGCATCCAAGCTATCCACAAAATCAGAAATACAAAAAAAAATGAAAAATGTAAAAAATTGTCACCCTGATGAAAACATGGCAAATAAGCATCTTGGTGACACCAAAAAAAATCAAAAATTGAAAAAAATAGTGAAGAGAAAAATTTCATCCAATGGTGAAAACCTGACAAACAAGCGCCCTGGATAAGTACCATGATGAAAACTTGGCAAACAGGCATCATGTGTAAAATAAATCATCTATGTGGACTCTTACACTTGGGGGCAAGTTGTCTCATTTCCCATGCCTTCCTCATGATATTGACAAGCCCTATCATTTCCATGCATTTGTCCCACCTACTGTGGTCTTGACATAAAACTGGCACACATAAATCATGCTTTGGGAAAACTCTTGACATGTCTATCCTTCAGTCATACACGATTCACGAAACATCATGTCATTGACAGTCATAGTCTTATTGTCCTTATATGACATAGTCCTTGAAAATCATATGACAATTCCCTTAGTCTCATGTCTCCCGTCCTTTACCAAGGCCACCTTTTGTCCTTGTATGCCTGTCACCTATCTTGGCTTTCCCTTGTCAAATGGTCTAAGGAAACTCCATCATCCCATCTAGCCCTAACCAAGTCATTCCAAATGCAACGAGTCTAATCCATACAAGCACATTATCCAAAATTGTACTTGACTGCGTTCCTGGCCCAGTTGTAGACCTCCATACTTTTGTCACATTATCATCATCATCCTCACGTTGTTTCGGGATGCGTCCTTCCCACATCAAACAACGTTGTCATCACCTGTCAATTGGTATTCAGCTTGACTAGGGGCACAATCATGGTTGTCCTTGGATTCTCATGTGTAGGCATTAGTCATATGCATTTGTCACAATCCTCTTAAACGTCAAAATCCAAAAAAAAATAAAAAATCATAAAATGACAAAAAGACAAAAACACCATAAAATGTCCTGAAGAAAGACCAAAAACATCATAAAATGTCCTGAAGAAAGACCTAAAAATCATAAAACGTCCTGAAGAAAAACATAAAAATATCCAAATCAATGTCAAAATCCTAAAAATGGAGTCAAAGTCAGTCATGTCAGTCAGTCCATGTCATTGTCGAACTACGTTGTCTCTGCACATTTGCTACGTAGGTAAGACTCACATTTGAGTCCCTGAGACATTAGGTCAGTCCATTTAGGTTTGTCAAAATAAAATCATGATGCAATCTTTGGTCACCAAGACAAAGTCATTGGTCGTGTCGAACTACGAGGTCTCTGAGTGCATGACGTAGGCAAGGCCATCTGTCGATGAGCCCCCGAGGCCGCACTAGGTCAGTCCATTAGGGTTCATGACATTACACTGGCACACACGTCAAAAATCTGCTAGTCACGACAGATCATTTCTCCAAATGGGAAAACTCCTAAAACAAAGTATGGCAATTATTCATTCAACATGACAATCATGTCACCATGGTATATTATCGTCATATGATCAACACAAATCAAACTCAGTCAAAACAAGTCGAACTTAGTCAAAACAAGTCAAATTATTGCAACCAATCAAACTATCAACTCTTGGCTACCTTTCAGATGCGTCCTTCTGAAGAATAACCTCAGTCATTTATGCCTTAGGATGTGTCCTTCCTAGGCATTGTCCCTATCATTTGACATTTTTGAGGGATCCTTTCTGACACTTAAGGATCATTCCTCTTGGCATCACCATTCTTTCAGATGTGTCCTTCTGAAGAACAAAACTCTGACATTGGTGTTTTAGGATGTGTCCTTCCTAGACATCGACATTATTCAGGATGTGTCCTTCCTGAATATGGCAACCTTTGGCATTTGTCATTTTGGCATCATTTAAATTTACATTGACACATCAATGCACTCGGCATCTAGACACACTTGGCAAATACTTGGCATTCGTTTTTGGCTTTTTATCATGTTACTAGTTTTTCAGCGAGATCCTGACACCGGGATTTAGAGAAGCAACGATGTATCATGACATTTGTCTTGTCTTTTGACACTCATGTTACTAGTTTCTCAGCGAGATCCCGACAAAAGGATTTAGAAAAGCAGCGACGTATCATGATAATGGCTTTATCTTATTTCTTTTTGATAGTCATGTTGCTAGTTCCTCAAGGATGTCCTGGCAACAGGATTTAGAGGAGCAACGACATTTCATGACTTGTCCTTTTTGTCTTTTTCTGCTTGTGGTTGATTATGACAAAGACTGGGGCACTAACGCTCTTGGTATGAGTCATGATCTTCCTTGTCTGTGACTGCTTGTCTTATGTGATGGTACGACCTTACACACCTTGATCTATGTCATATCATGGTGTTTGTTGGCCATCACAACAATCTGCCCAATGATGATTAAGAGCAATAAATATTAAAAGTCCTATGGTAAGGTTTGAAGGATTTGGTCTAGGAACTAACATGCATCTTTATTTAGTCATGTCATCTTCTCTCACCCATCTCATATAGGCATTGCATCCATATCATAATCCATATCTTTTTCATTAACATTTCTTTGTCTCTTCATATTCTAGTCTTCTCATCAATTTCGAGAGCACACTCATGTTCTTGGAACCTGTCTGTCCTCTTGAGGGGGCATACCGTAACCCTCCTCGTCATTCTTCCTCATCTTATTTTGCGCTGGGGCATATTCTTGACTTATTTTCTTTGTCACAATGCAACATGCTACATTATGACAAAGAGGGGCAAAATGTAGACACCTAAAAATGACCTAGGCCTACAAGCTTCATTTTTACCACTTTCGTCCTAGCATAATTATGACATTTAATTATGCCTTTAGTCCACATTCAACTATTGATTAAATAATTCATAATTATTTAATTAATTCATGTCCTTTCATTGTTCATGATTAGTAAATAAATAAATTTTATTTATTTATTAAATACGTCATTAATTGTCTAAGTCTTTCTTTAATTAAATAAATTCCTTAATTTATTTAATTTCCCTTTCTTCATTTAATTCTTCCCGATTATTAAATAAATAAGTTTTATTTATTTATTTAATATGTCACTAACTGTCTTAATTAAGTAAATTGATTAATTTATTTAATTAATTAATCTCATCTCCTAAATTAAATAATTAAATTTAATTATTTTATTGCCAATTAATATTCTTCTCATTTTAAATAAATTAAATTATTTAAAATGTCATGTCAATCTTAATTGTCAATCCTTTTTGATAAATAATCTGAAAAAGATTATTTATTATCTCTCAAAATCCATAATTTGAATTATTTTAATTCAAATTAGTAATTAATCTTCCAAAAATCAAGCAATTGGGTAGATTCTTGATTTTCCAAATCTTATCTTCAATCCAAATCTTATCTCTTTGATTTTTCAAATCTGGCAAATCAGGCAATCTTATCTTCTTAATTTTTTTGAAAATCTTTATTTTCTAATTAATTTATCTCATTTATTCTCCACCATCGATCCGATTTTATTTTGACCGTTCGATTAAAGATTTTGCCCTAACCCTAATTAGGGATTCTCAGGTTTAATCTGGATCGTTCATTTTAGGTTCTCATCAATAATTTATCTCGTCCATCCATTCGAAATGGCCTTTTCTATAAAATGCTATCTTCTTCTCATTTTTCGAAGGACACACACATGCTGACATTTTGCGTAATTATTATAGGAATTTACTTAGTTTCACATTTATTGTCATAGGCAATTGTAGTATTTCAATATTGGCATTTGTTTTAAGCATAGGCATTTAGAATTCAAGTAAATCCTTCAAAACTTGCTTTAGTCTTGTCTCTTGTCAAAGTTGCTCATACAAATATGAGGGCATCTTCATTTATTGCAAGCTAGGAGGTGTAACGAAGGTCAATCATAGAAGATGGAGAATGCAGGTGATATAATTGCCTTTTACTTTCATTGTATTCCTTTGTGCTTTGTTATTTTCAATGGATTTTAGTGTTATTGATCTAATCATCTAACAAATCTATTTTTTCCCTTGATTACACTTTCATATGGTTTAGAACATAGAGCATGCCCACTTTCCAATTATTTCATTCAAAGATAACCTTAGAGATATCAATGCAAAGGATAAAGAAATTTTACAGTAGGGTTGTCCTAGAGGCTGATTGTAAACTAATAAGGGGTTGAACCATAGATTTTTGGGTGTAGGATGATATGACTCTCTTCCTCAATTAGGGATTTTCACCTAAAGGAGAGAGGTAGACCCCACACAAAATCTAGGTGGTTCACTCAAAATAATGCAAGTAAAATGGAAATATGCCTAAATGAAATGAACTAAATGGAACAAACTGATAAAATGGATTGATTATTTATGTAAAACCTAAGAATTATGAAGTGTTTGAAAACACATTGTTGTATGCAAAAATGAACTAGAAACATGCACAAATGAAAAGAAAACTTAGTGAAACTGAATGGAGTGCACCTGTAAGTAGAACACTGATGTTGGAAGGTTCTGAAATGTTTCATAAATTACTACTAATGACCACTGGGACTCATTCGTAAGTGATGGTGAATCAGCCCAAGTTCTGGTAAATTCTATTGAAACACGTTTCAGGGTGTCGAGAATTGAAAACCTCAGAAAAAACCCTTTCCATCCTGCCACTGGGACTCATTTTCCACTGATGGTGAATCAGTCCACCTATAGAAATCTACAAATTTTGAAGTCAACTCTTGGGGTCTAGATCTATACTTGCCTTCTTGTCAGGTTGACAAATCCAAATCTGCAAAAAATGGGCTGAATGATGTCTCCAGGCTTGAATTAGGTCTTTGTTGACTTGAATAGATTTGATTACTTATTGACCACTTTTCAACACCTATTTCTTTGACAAATCTACCTATAAGATATGCAAACACACATGCAAAGAGGGGGAAAATGGTTAAGGGTTAGAGTATAGGGGTTTGCCTTGGTCAAACCCCACTTTGGTAATCAAACCCTATGAAATGAAATGAAATAAGAAAGGAATGATGAACAAATAACATGCAAGTGTCATAAACTCACCAAACCCTTGTTATTGAAGTATGAAGATATGACAATGGTTACACCAAGCTGCTTGAGAATTGCTTGATTGAATGATTAAGGATGCAAGAATACTTGAATGCTATGATGGATTGAATGCATGAATGAATGGGGGTTAAAATGAATAGAAAAACATATATTTGTGCACAATTACGCCCTAATTTCCCGAAAATACATCACAGGCTGACCTAAGGTATTAATGAATAAAAACCCGAAATAAATTTAAATTTATTTTGAATTTGGTGCCAAGAGGGACTCATTCACCACCCATGGGAATGGGTCCCACTCAAGCCAAGCATGTGGGTGCCAGGAATTAAGTTGTATTTAATGATTTATTTTGGGTTTATATTCAAAAACATACTTAATTATGACCTATAAGTGCATAAAGGGGCCAAATAAAGCATAAGAAATGTGTATTTGGTGATGAAAAGTATAGAAAAGTGTAAAATTTTGTTACAAGACTTTACAACACTTTTGAATAAGATTTGGTAAGGGATAAAAAGGGGATAATTAGATTAATTATAAGAAAAAGAGCCTAGAAAAGTGTAGAAATGTGTTACAACACTTCACAACACTTTTACAAGACATCATAAAGTCTTAATAATTTGAATATTGAAGACCTAATGTGAATGTATAAGTTACATTACAACATTAAATCTAAGCAAAATAGACCAAGCATTATAGGAAAAAGACCTAAATGACCATGAAAATTTACAAAGATCCATTTTTCTATGGTACAGGGGTTCACCACCAAGATATGTCTTGGAAAGACAAATGAAATGCAAGATGTAATGCTAAATCCTAATATGATGTAATATTTAAGTAAATGACCTAGAAACGCATTAAAAAAAAGAAAAAGCTACAAGATGAAATGTATGCACTTAGAAATATGAGGACGACTAGATGAGGCTTTGAAATACTAGAAATTATGACTTTAATGTTGACTGGGACTCATACGCCAAGTTGGGAAAAATAGTCCTAGATCTGGATTTTTGTACAGAAACAAGAATTTGGCAAATGGGTATCTAAATTTTGACCTAAACTGGGACTCATACACCAGAACTAGCAAATCAATCCTGTTAGGGTTTCCTGAAACTTCAAGGTCTAAATGTATTTTTTCAAAGTCTCCTTTGTGCTTCCCAATTGATTTCCAGATCTGAAACCTCAATTTGCAACCTATAAAATTCCTCCAAGTATCTCCAATGCAAGGTGACAACTTTGAAAACTAGAGGCACTTTGATAAATTTCTCCAAAATTGCTCCTCAATGTGTTTACAATCTAAACCTACAAATCACACACTAAAGAGAATGAACATTTTTGTTTTGTTAGTGGATAGGGGTTTTCCTTGGTCAAACCCTATTTTGGTAATCAAACCTTGAAATGAAATGCAATATGAATAGAGGGTGATGAATGAACAAAATATGATGTTGGAACTCACCAAACCTTAGCAATAAAGGTTGCAACCATGTATGAGATGAATCCAATAGATGTAAATCTTGACTCTTGCTTGAATAGGATAGATCTTGAATGAAATGCTAGCTTGAATCATAAAACCCTACATCACAATTGTTAGCTCAAAAACAAACATGATGCATGAAATATTTGAGATGATGTTTGATGCTTGAATAATGCTCTAAAATACTTGATAATCTGACCTTGAATGCTCTTGAATGCTCTTGTAAACACTTGAATGCTCTTGTGAACTCAAACTTGCTATAAGGATGCTCATTCAACTTGCTAGGTGTAAAATGAGTGAAATAAACTTGTATTTATACTCAACTATGTAAGAATTCCCAAAATTACAATACTACAACATGACATCAAATCTAGTAGGATAAAATCCCACCAATAATTTGAATTAATTTTAATGTTGGGCCACACGGGACTCATTTTCCCAAGGTGGAAAATGAGTCCCATTAGGCCTAATTTATGGAACCAAGTTCAAAAATGTTTAGAAAGGTGTAAAACCAGGATCATGACCCAAAACCCTAGGTGGGACTCATACTCCTGAGGTGACGAATGAGTCCTAAACCACCAAATATGGGCCATGTCAACCTAAAAAAACCTGAATTATGATTGGATGTTGATTTATGTTAGGATCATTGTCAAAAAGATGCATTAAATGAGGCTTCTGGATGCAAAATAAGGCCAATTAAAGCATAAAGAAGGCCAATTATTTATGAAAAACCTATAAAAGTATGAAAGTGTGTTACAACACTTTATAACACTTTAAATAAGGCATGAAAGAGATTTATTTGGTTCAATTAATTAATAAAACCTCATAAAAGTGTGAACGTGTGTTACAACACTTCACAACACTTTAACAAGGTACCATTTTAAGTTCATTAGTTCACAAGGGTCCAAGACATAATTTGAATGTGTCAAACACATTACAACACTAAATCAAGGCACCATTAAGGTTAGTTAACAAGGAGGGCCAAACACAAGCAAGAAAAAGGGATACTTTTTTTGTTGCCACAGTGGGTAATGATATTGGTGCCTCTGGTGACTGCCTTCAGCAAAAAATGAATGAAATTTCAACAACTGTTAATGTCCAAAATGACATCCTAAAGTGGCTTCTAGGTCAGCTCATTATTGTGAAGGAAAAAATATAGGTGCTAGAAAACAAGGTGCTTAACCAATAGGCTCTGTGGCTGACTGAGGTTAAGGATGGTGGGAATTGGGATATGCTTTTCCTCCCTTGCCAAATTGTTTCACATATGGGATAATTGTGAAAAGGAGGTGGATGAGCTCAAATCTCTTATGGGCATCGAGGAGGATAAAATGAAATTATAAGAGGAGATTGCAACTATTCACAACAACTAGGATAAAATTATGTAATGCTTCCAAGAGATTATTGATTACAACATGGAGACTATGATGAATACTGCCATGACCATCCACATCTTTCAAAAAGAGCTAATAAATAGTCATAGAAAAGAGTGGTTGAGGCTGGTCTTGATGATAGTCAAGTGTAGAGAAAAGGCAAGGCAATGGGCAGTTCTGCTTACAAAACTAATGTGGAGACCCAACCTATTCAAAAGGGAGCCCTATCATTTAATGAGAAACTACACTTTCTAGCTAAGGAGTGGCAGAAAATTAGCGGTCTCAGGCTTTTGGGAGACCAATAGTAGTTTTAGTCCCCTTCCAATTTTTCTTTGTGTGTTATTTTTGTTTCTCTTGCTGGTCAGTTAGTTGTTGTTTCTTTTTTTTTTCTTTTTCGATGCTTCACTACTCGTGAGCCCCTTTTTTGGCCTCTATGGCTGTTTTGTAATGGGTATGGGCCCTTCCCATTTTAATCTAATCAAAACAAGTAGAAACTAAAATAGAAGAACAAATTAAAACTATTTTTTAAATAATAGTGACAACTTAACAAATAAATTAAATATTTTAAGAAAAAAGGAATAATCCAATGAAATATGAATTAAGAGAGGCACAAGGAAAGCTCTCATGATACATATAAAGGATACACTAATAATTTATATCATCATTGAACATGAAGGATTGGTATTATAAAATGTATAATAATTGTGTGGATGACTAGGTTAGTTACAACCTTATCACATAAGAAAAGATCCCTAGGTATGCAACTAGAATCTTGGGGTATCTCATCATTATCACGAGTTGAAACATATGAAGTTAGAGTGCTCAAAGGTAAAAAAAATCATCATGCTTATGCATATCACTATCACTAGACATGGGTTGAGTAAAATCAACATGAATATGATAGAAAAGTGAACTAATTACCCAAAATAGAAGGATAAGTGACAAGAACTAGTATGTGGGAAGAAAGATAAAAAAATATATGGTGAAATAACACCTACAAAAAATACATAGTATCATCCATAGGATAAAAAGACATATAACCTAGGATGAGGGGATAAAATAAAATAGAGTATATGAATAAATAAAAATTTGTAATGCATGCATGAATAGAAGCTAAAAATAGAGGTCTATGAGAATATAATAAATGATATAACTATATGTGCAATCAATGGGTGAGGGTGAAGAAAAAAGGAAAGATCATCCAATGAAATTATAAACTCTAATGTAAATAAATTGATCATACATAGATAAATGGTGGATTCAAACATTGTTTAGATATAAGGTAAAGGAGAGATAGTAAAAAATAAACTATGAAACCTTAGTGTATAATTTTTGAACTCTAAGGCTAAACCCTAGTTAAGTGTAAGATAAGTCAATTTCACAATCGTCTGAGGAAAATAAACTCCTTCCTTATTTATTATCTAGGAAAATAAGAATAAATCCAATCTTTGAAGCAATACTTAACCTAGATTAAGGGAATGAGGCTAATCATTGTCATCAATGTAAATTAATGAATAAAATAAAATAGCTAAATTTGATAATTAAATTAACAACTATTGATGGAAGAATATTGTGCTTGATGTGAATAATTATTTTTCCTTGATAATGGTGTTCTTGATATCAAAAATTTGTTTTCCTTGGTTCAAAATTAATAGGGTTCTCTTTGATGAAGATATTTGATCCTAGATATTTACTATATATTGCTTTAGTTCACTTCTAAACCTACACACCTAATATTCATGAGTGTAGAACTGATATTTTATGAAGTCTTGATTGAATATGTCTAGATTTGGTTTGATTGATTGTGAACTAATTTAATTCACTAATCATGATCATGAAATATGAGCTAATGTAGGGTTAGGTTCTATTTATAAAATATTTTGGAAACTATGTTAGATCATAAGGCTTATTTTCTCCTAGGTCAAACCCTTGGATGGACTATATTTATGACACTAGTTTCTTTCATAATTTTCTCTTTCGTTTTCCTTATCAATTTCATGTAGATTTTTAGCAGCTAATCTCAAAGATCTTCTTTGAAGATTTTCTTTTTAAGAATTCCAATTTTCATTAATTTTTTTTCACTTCTTCCTCATTCTCCTTTCCCCTATTCTTTTTAGGTCTTCCTCTTCTTTTCATGGTATCTTGAAATTATTTTGATTTTACAATGCCTTCTTCCTGCTTCTCCTCACCAAATTTCTCCTTGGAAGAGGAACGTGCTCTTAAGAACTTTTTTATGTTCAAATTTTCTTCATTGGACACAATCATAACTTCCTGGTAAGAACCCTCACCCTTTCTATTATCCAACTTATGAGGAATAATCTTATGATTAGTACGAGGAGAGGGGGGTTTAAGTTTATTATTGTTTCTAAAGTTCTTTAGGGGGGATCTCAAACACATTGGTAGATTTATGCCTAGTGGACTTGCCTATGGTGTTATGGATTTCATTCAAGGGTCCTTCCTTCTGCTCAACACATATATTTTCAAGCCGCAACTGATTTGTGGAATGACGAGGTGTTTTATAAAAGTTAAACTGATATAGATAGGGTATAAGACCTTGATGTAAGGGAGGCTTATCAATGATGAGGATCGAGGCTTCTAGGGATGTCATGATGTAAAAGACAAAACTAATAATTTTATGATCATTGTTAACAACAAACAATTGAATTGAGATATTTTTATTTTCTCCCTAATTTATATTATCTCTGCAAAAGTAATTCAAGATTTGACTGAATTTTACATTCAAGATGATAAATTACAAACTACAGAGCATCAATTTACAATCCTTTATATATAGTTAAACTATTCGTTCATGATTACTATCAAAGATACTCTCTTTTATTTAATTTTACTTCTCATTTGAACTTCATCCTCTAATCTTCAAAAACATGTCTTTCTATTACCTAGTTTTTATGAATAAAAAAAAGTATATATCTTTTTCGTTTGAAAGAATCATACGACTAAAAAATAAGCTAGCGAGTTGAATGGTTGCAAAGAAACATGTATTTTAATCACACTTTCCCCAGAAAATTTGGCAACAATAGCTCAAATTACTAAAATATCTTTCTGAATGTCCAGAACATGTTTGACTGCACCGCTGTACAAAACAAAGTTCCCAACAAATATCAAAGTGAAACTCGCGTGCGTGGTGTCCATGTTGGAGAGGCGAGCTATGTGTAGAAACTTCATGTTGAGTGAGTAATGTGCAGAAGCTTCACTTCAACACAGCTGCTGGCAATTTACAAGCCACGACATCATTTTTCACCGACGCGATAATAAAGTCGTCTCTTTCACTTCCCTCACGCGGTCCATCTCTCCAAGCTATAAAGCAAACAACTCCTCCCCGAAGAGACATACAAATTAACAATCTTTTCAAGAGCAAGTCAAAGATATACAACAACAGAATCCAATTTTTCTTAGCACTCATAAATGGCGGCTGTGGCTTCAATTATGATGAAAGCGCCCGCTGGCCTTAACTACGGGGCAGTCCAAAGGAATAGTGTGGGTCATATCAATAGGTTGCCACACAGTAACCTCCAAGTCAAGTGCATAGCAAAGGTTTGCAATTTTGCTGTTCGTTTTTGCAATTAGAGTATATTTTTTTACGGTAGCTCTGTCTAAGCTGTTATATTTTGTGGCGTGGAGTAGGATCGAAAGGAGACGTCCCCTACAGAAGGAGTTTCTCCTTCAAGATCTACCAAGGCAAGGAACACTTTAAATGCCCAATTTATAGTTTGTGATTGTATTTATATTAGTGGACAATTTATCTGAAGTGTGCGATGTGGCATCCAGGTTAGCACCAAGTTTGGTGATCCGTTTGCGTTCTCAGCGCCTGTGCCGGAGATTGTCAAAGGAAAGGCGGCCATGTCGGGGTTCGTGTCGGCCATTGCAGTGGAGGCGGCGACCGGAAGAGATTTGTGGTCGCAGCTCAATAGTGGAGGAGTGTCGTGGTTTGTGTTAAGCTCAGTAATATTATCAGTGGGGACGTTGGTGCCCATGTTGAAGGGAATCTCGACGGAGAGCAGGTCGCAGCCAATATTTTCATCCTTAGCAGAGATGTTGAATGGGTGCTTTGCTATGCTTGGCCTGCTGACATTGGCGTTTACTTATAGTCTACGTACTTGTGTACCACCTCTTTATCACGTCGTGTCTTGACCACAACACGCCGACAATATAAGCTCTTCCTATTCAAACAAGCTTCAATATTGAAAGCTCCCAGATGGCATTACATGGTCTAGTGGAGTTTTCTTGTACTGTTTAGCCTCTTATACCGTTCATTTATACTACAAGCAAAATTTTGATTCGACTACTGGTGAGCGTAACTAATTATGCAAAGTTTGTTTACTAAAAAATTTAGTAAGGCTTCTCATCGTTCAAATGTTCTTATACGTTTAATATATGTTGAATATAATTATAATTAATGA
>VDFB02138781.1:0-18893 GCA_007258455.2 Sequoia sempervirens
GTTATTTTGATATAGAAGACATGGGTGGAGTTTATGCATGCATAATCTTTGAGTTATGGTGTATATATTTATTATGTTTATACTGAATGTTTTCTAGTGTGATATCTATTTTTGGGATGACAGATGATATAATTTTTCTATATTGATGTGGTGTTATTATCTGTGAATAAAATTTTTGCAGTGATATTGGTTTAGTTGTTATCTTTCTTTCAAAAGTTCTATTTCTATTTACATGAGATTGATAGATACCTTTGAATCTTTTTGGTTAAAAGCCCCATCCTTTATTTTCTTTCTAGTTAAAAGCATCATTAGTTTAAAAAAATCATTCATTGAACATTAGATAAAGGTAGCTGCCACCTTTAAAAATAAGCAGAGAATTAGTTTTGAAGTTTGTGTTGGCTCTCAGTTGTTTTAATTTGTCCTTGATGTCAAAATTTGATGCTATATTCCTTGATGTGGCAATATTGATAAGGCATTCTAATAAGTTCACAAATTTGTCAGATCATCATTGGTTGGCACAACTTTGGCTACATACTTGCATATAGATACATGATCAATTTGGTGGATCAGTTTGTAAATGTTTTCATGTGGTTGATATTGGAATTCTTAATCATGACATATCACTCTTGTTCATGTTCAATTTTGGTATTCAGTGTCATGTTCAGTGACAACATTGTGGTGTTGGTTTATATCCAGTTTTGATGGTACTGATGTTTTGCTCCTTGTGCAGATTAACAAACATCTTGATTATAGGGTTATGTTTTCAGGTGTTTGTGATGTTCAGTTCAGTTGAGGTTTTGATCATATTTATATCATAGGTGGTAAAGTACTAGTTTGACAGGTTTGGCATTTTGAGCTATATTGTGCTAAGGTGATCTCAAGGTTTTCATTTTGTATATTTGACTATGATCATGCTTCCATTTCATTCTCATATAGCTATATGTATAGATTTGGTTTACATGTTCTTACTATGGTTATAATTGTGACATTATTTGTGTTTCATTCATATCTCATACTTATATATCTTGGCACATGGTTTATAAGTGATGTTTTTATGGTAAATTCTTTGGTCAGAATTAAGGCATATGTTATTTATATCACTTATAAAGTGATTGGCAAGTTGGCTTTTCCATCAACTTTTTGAATAAAGAATTGAAGGCTGATCATATTTTATTGGTATCGAGTTTTATTGCACATTCTATTTGTTTTTTAAGAGTGCATATTTCATAACACTTTGGGTCAACATGATAAATATTTTATTGGACTCCACTTGACGAGTTTTCATCGTCAGTCATTTGCTTTTGTTCACATGTTATTTGGCAGTGACAGTATTATCATTTTACTGCATGGTGACTTGGACGGTTGGTAAACGAACTCACATGGACTTTGACATAGATTATTATGTTGTCAGTGATTGTGGAATTCAAAATGATTACATTTGTGTTTATGGATTCCAAATGATTATGTTTTTTGACTAAGGGCTCGATGGTGAAGGAATTAGAGCAAAGTGATTATTTTGTTTGTTATTTCACTTTGCAAGTAGTTGAACCCTAGCAACCATAGGAAATACATTTGCAAATTCTGAGCTGAGTCTTGGTTTGAGCTGGAGGTATGTTGAACTAGAGAATTAGTTGGTAGTTTCTATGATGGACTCTTTTTGAGCTAAAAGTTGGAAGAGTTTTAGTGAGACTGTTATGAAGATTTTACACAATCAGTAGTAATGTTTTGGCCGCCATAACAAAGGTAATATTTATACATTTTCTTTAATCTTTCAAAGGAAAATTTGGTAAATGGAAGAGTAAAAATGAAAGAAGAATTTCTTTTCCAGATTCATGTTTTTTTTAAAAGAAAAGAAATAGAAATTGCAGTTAAAAGAAATGTGGTTTTATATATGCAACTATATTTTTTGTTTTAGTTTGATGAAACCCTAACTCAAGGGTTGTCACTTGGCTCGAGGGTTGTTCATTTTAGTAACAAGGGTTTCATTTTATTTTGTGCTCTATATAAACATGGCTTTAAGCCATTGTTCTGACAAGGATGTATGAGGAAAATATAGAGCATTTGTTGGTCATATCATTGTTATATTTGTAATACTTGAGAAGAGGAAAGAGGGTTTTATTTTGTGAAATATCTAGTTCTTATAATATAGATATCATTCATATTTATGAGAAATTATTGTGGTACTATTATGAACAGTACATATTGTAGATGGAATCTTTGAAAATCTTTTATGTTTATGTATTCATTAGTGATTTTGGGACTACAAATAAAGTGCAGTTGTAAGGTCATTAGTGTTTGCATTTTTTAGAAAGTAACTTTGTAAAAGAGTTGGTGCTCCTACTGAAGCTGGTGCTTCAAAATCTAGGTGGAGTTGGTGCTCCTATATTGTTACAGAGTTTGTGCTCCTATGAACTTGGTGCTTCAGAAACTTGTTACAGAGTTGGTGCTCTTTGATTAATGAAAAGGAATTTTTAGCGAGTGGTTTTTTATACCCCATGAGGGATTTTCCACTTAGGAAATCTTTGTGTTATGTGATCAATGTGATTTTGTCTCTCTTTCAGTTTCATGTGTTCAAGTCTGTAATACAATGTAAATTGTGAAAATCTAATCATTAAAAGTCTTTCATAAAGAAAATTGAAATCTATATTTTATACTCCATATGTGAATGTTTAGAAGTATGTCAAAAGTAAAGCAAAGTTATATTTTGTGGAGTCTTTAAGTTTTGTTTTGAAAAGCACAACAAGATTGTTCATAAAGTTTAATTGAACATATCATATGATGCTTTTAATATGAGTTAAATGTTAAGTCAAGTTTCAAGTTGCATTTGCATAAACAAAGTTACATTGAGTTAAAGGTCAAAAGTTTAAATTGTGCATTCTTGTTAAAATTATTTTACTCTGATTCACCCCCCCTTAGAGTAAATCCACCTCCAACAGTTTGTAATGTTGTAATGTTACCAATTCAACTGTGGTTACATTTATCACCTTTTATGGGCGTATGAATATAGAGTTAGGTGATAAATTTGTTAACCAATAGATATACAACTCTTAGAAAGTGGGCTAGCTCAGGCTATAGGGTTTCCAAAAGCTATATTGAGTGCAAGATCTCCATGGCCAAAACCTGGTTGAAGTCTGAAAAGAAAGGTTAGTCGCAACTACCGAGTAAACTAAAAAGATTACATTTTAAAGGAGAAATTTTAGATGCTATTGCTTTATTGCACCGTGTTGTTGGGAATGCATAGGTTGACTTATTTGGGGATTGGATGTTCTAGTTTATCTTGATATTCTATGATGAGGAAATTTTCATTGACTAGGTTGAAGTTATTTGCTTCCATTTGAATGAGCAATTAATTAATTTCCATAAGACTGCTACTTTCTATATGTGTTCTTGCTTGACATACATTGTAGGTAGTTAGAGATCCTTTTGGCCTAGATTAGAGCCACAAGGAACCCCAACTTCTGATATGCCTATGTATAAACACTTTCCTCAATTCACTAAAAAAATTGGAATGGGTGATTTTTGTCGTGTTAATGATGCATTTTTAATGGAGGTCATGAGAAAGCTAGATGGAAATCCAGAAATGCGTTTTTCCCCTGAACAAATTTCTCTTGTATCAAAATTTGGGAGTTTTTATATCTAGTTTGATAAGTTTTCCAACCTCAGAATACGGCATTTTGAGAAAGCCCCATTTAAATTACCTCGGTGTCTTAAAGATTTACTGATATTTTTGGAAATTTGTTGACAAATGGCCATGGTTAATATTAAGTATACAAACATGGGGTTCAAATGAGGGTATGTCTTCCCATTGGAGACCCCTTCTTTTGTGTGCAAAACAAACCAGATGGCCAGGGGAGTTGAAGGAATTCTTAAGGAATACAACCTCTAGAATATGTCTATGAGAGCTAATTTTGACAGTAAGGATTTTGTGAAGCATAATATTTATGGAGGGAGCTCATATTGGCATCAGCCATCTATCAAAGATTTCTAGGAAGATTGTGTCGATGAGAAGGAATTTTTGAGAAGAGATTATATAAGGCTAACACTAAAACAGATACAGGCTTTTGGTTTGTCATTTTGCATTCCTAAAAATGTAGTTGAGGATTCAACAATAAAAGATCTTGCATATGAATTTTTTTTGATAAATCCCACCATAGGGTTGATTGGAGCCAAAGTGGAATTTTAGATATGAGGGTGCGTGCTGCCCCAGTGCTTAAAAGAACCCAGGACTAGTTGGATGGGGAATGGTGGCAAGTTGTTGGTCCTGTTCAGGAGCCTAAGTCATCACAAAAGAATGAATAGGGGCCTACGCAAGCATCTAGTGCAAGTATATCATCGGGAAAAACCTCTATGAGGTCCTCTAGTAAAAATTCTCAATCAAGAGGTGATGGTGATAGGCGAGAAGAAACAGTCAAGTTGAAGAGCATCTGTGAACAAGACAATGTGCTTTCTCCTACCCCTAAGAAGAAGACCAATCAAGAAAAACTTGTGGTTGCAGATTCTGAAGCTATCTTTCAATAGATCGTTGAAGATAATATCTTTCCTCCTCTGTCTGAATTGCCCTCTTCTCTGCCTGATAGTGATAATCCACCTTTCACTCGGACTAATGCTCCTAAAGAAACTATTAGTGGAAATGAAGATTCTAGTCTGGTAGTAGCCTTCCCAAGATGGCTGAAAAAAGCAGTGGAGAAGAAAAGAAAGCATATTCCTACAATGACAGTTGGAGTGGACACAATTTCAAAGTTACTTCAAAGCTCTTCAAAATCTAAGAAAGCTAGGAGGATGTCAAGGATGGTGACTGATGCTACTTCTGGAAATTAAATGTTAGATTTATTGTTGAGCTTGTGAAGGATTTAAATAAAGATGAAATAACGGAGGCTGAATACAAAGTCACACATGTTGATATGGGGCCTCCAACACTAGAAGGTGATGTGTACCATGTCAATTATTCAGTCAATAGCTTGATTAAAAGAGTGAAAGAATAGAGGAAAGAAAATATAAAACTAGAATCTCAAGTTCTCGCATTGAGTAACTTTATTTCTTCCATGGCCACTCCTCCTACATCTATTGAAGCCTCAAGTTCTCAAGTAGAGGGCATCGATGTGCTCACCATAGAGAAAATTAAAAAGAATTTGAGCTATTCCAGAGCTGTTTGTGAGGGGATTGATAAAACATCTAGAGAGGCTATCTTCTTTCTGAATAAATCTCTACTCTTTTACACTCAAGTTGTTAATAAGGCGAAGGAGTTAGTAACAGAAGTTCAACAACTCAGAAAAGATCAAACTAGTCTCTATGTGCTTGCTTAGAAAATCAAAGAATTGAACTCTATGGATGTGAAGATATTAATTGGTGAGAAAATTGTGAATAATCCTAAGGATCTAGACCCTTCCTGGTCCATTTCAATGGAATGGAAATTGAATATGTATGATAATATGGTGAAGGAAATTAATAATGCACTTGATATATTATATGAAATGTTGGGGGAAGTTAATGAAGATTGTCATATTCTGGGAGTGGAAATTACTAATGAGTTTGATGAAAACATTCTAGATATAAAAGAGATCTATCTGAAGTTTAGAGAAATATTCAAGAAAGAAATAGTTGATCTTGCTACAGTGACATGGGAGTCCTTCTTGAAACTCAATGGAATGGAGATCCATCTGAGGACTTATAAATGTGGAGTTCAGAGAGAAGATTTCAGAAGTTGGTTGAGTGTGAAAATGCTTTGGTCACATGGAGAACTAGGTTACAGATTACTACAACTCCAGGAAGCAAAAACATCACTGCATTTGTCACTAAGTATCGAGAATATAGGAAAAGAGTAAAGGCATAGGAGGCATTACTAAAGGAAAAGGAGGCAAAAATAATTGATAGCGAAGGAGTTGGAGCTGGGAGTGGGACCGTTGCTTAGTTTTTAGATTTTATGTTATTTTCTTTAATTTGGCTCTCTTGATATTTCAATTTTTTTTTATTTTAAATTCTAAAATGGTTGTCTTCAAGAAATCGTTATGAAGACAAAAGAAACTCTATGTTTTCTAGTGGATTGCCTATTACTGGAATGTTAGATTTTTGGATAGTATCATTGATGTGGAATGCTTATCTATGAATAAAGATTTTATGGTGATAGATATGTAAGGATTTCTCAGTATAATTTAGGTGATTTGGTAGTTTAAGCTTTTATAGTTTAAGTTGGGTGGACACTGGATGCCTTTATAAGTTATTTATGTTAAACTGTTAGCTTCTGTTAGCTTATAACTTATAAGTTATGGATGTTGAATTGTTAGCTTCTATTCAAGGAATGGATTAATAATATTCCTTTCATTTATTTATCAAAGATTGTGTGAATGGCAATGCAATAGGAATTTATAAGTAGTGTGATAAGTGTTCTTTAAAAATGATGCAGAATCACATATCAAATTCAATAACATGGAATTCAATATAAAAATTTTGGCTTTTCCTAACCTTAGTCGCTAATCCTCAAATTTTTATAACCTTGTCATGGATTTCTAAATTTTCATAACTTACCGATTCTCTGAATTATTTGATGGTTCACTTTGTTGAGTTGCAAGTCTTTCTTGGTCATCTTTCTACTCAGTGGGTCAGAGGTTTTGAAAACTTTGAAACTTTAGAGTTTGGTTCTAAGGTTCACTTTGTTGAAGCAATAATGGAAAAGAGATAAAGAAAACTTATTATTATAACTAATAACACTATGAAGAAATGATCACTCACCTTTTCTACTCGAGGTGGGTCAAAGGTTTTGAAAACTTTGAAACTTTAGAGTTTGGTTCTAGAGTTTGTGTCTAAGGTTCACTTTGTTGAAGCAAGAATGGAAAAGAGATAAAGAAAATGTATTATTATAACTAATAACACTATGAAGAAATGATCACTCACCTTTTAAGTCTACATTTTTGGCTTCGCAGTTCACTGACTTCTAGTTCCGAATGGAGAAGTAGAACCTCAGAACCGAACAAAATGTTTAAGAATAAATGACACTTTCAATTGTATTTATATCAATCCCTGCTTCCATATTTGGTGATTTCCATGGGATTTTTAAATGGTATATTAAATATTTGGCGAATCTCATTTGCTTATACAATAATACATTATAATTTTCAAGGTGAAATGTGTCCCTAAATGTAATTATTTGTTAATGTTATTGGTGTAATAGGTCCTCATGAGCAACTATTTATAAATTTTAATTGGGGAAATGGGTCTTCACAAGCAACTGTTTGTAAATTTTAATTGGTGAAATGGGTCCTAATACAATGTTGTTTTAATAGTATTGGCAAATATGTAGGTGTTTTATTAAATGCTTTCAGGATTCCAAGTGAAAATATTAGTCGATCCAATTGAAACATGTAGTTTGAAAATGACAAATTTATTGCTTAAATATGCCTCATAAAAAAGCTCATTGGTGAATGGACATGCATTGGACCTATAGTTCATAAAATCCAGGCGATTTGGACATTCTGTTGGGTGTGAGAAATTCACCAATTTCGACTTGGCCAATTCCTATAATTTACCAATTGGCGAAGATTCACCACTAAATTTTTCCTTGCTTCTTTTACTTGGTCTCAAACTACGCTATTGTAAGATATCATTTTGTTTATTCTCATTGAGGATGATAGAAAACTCAACTTAAACTATGGACCTTACAAATTTCAAACTCTTGGTTAGGTTGCTTAGAGTTATTAGGAAATACAAGTACATGATCCAATAGAATAGTAGACAATAAATTATCCTCATACTTTAGAAGATTGTGTTAACCTTATTGGAAGTTGGGTTGAGGCAAATATACTAAGATCTACTCTCTAGGGGCATCATTATAGTATAGATTCAAATATAATCAAGGAAATGAGAGAAGCATCAGTTTTTGTAGAGTCTTCAAATCCTAATTATATTGAAGTGTCACAACAAAAGCTAATCAAATCACTAGGAGGAGCAATATCTAGGAATTACAAATCTACAAGGTTGATTTGGAATCCTAGTAGCTCCAAGATCATCCTAGCTTGTGATTGATTGAGGAAAGTGAATCTTGGTAAGGGTGGACTATAAAACTTTTCCTAAATTAATATCATCCAACCCAACAAACCTAGAAGAATTGATAAAATTCAATCATTGGTAGAAAATAATATAGGGAAACGACAGTTACTATGACAACTAATCCACAATCAATAATTAAAATGAGGTGATTTCCATACACATGTAAAAAATACTTAATAATAAATAACTAAAGGCCATAAGGCATATCAAGGGTCATGACTATTGGATAAATAAGGGTATATAAATAAGGTAAATTAAAGGGAAAAGATTATCATATCATGGAGAAGACATACTATATATTTTCCTTATAGAATACAAAATTAAGGATTCATAAATTTGAGGATGAAACCCCTCAAGATTAGAAATTAAAGATGGAAACCCTTAAAATACCTCTTATCAAATTAGTGGACCAAAACCCTAACTTGGATAGAAATTAGAAATACTTCAAAGCTATTTATACAAAAATAAATCACTACAAATTGAAGAATGATTACAACAAGTGTTGAGCAAAGGTTGTCATTGATGTCAAAGGTGTTGGTGAATTTTGTCATTGATGTCAAGATTTCTAAAAGAGTGCATCTAGAATATTGTAATTACTATTATGCCAAAGCAAAGGTTCAAAAAAGATAGATTCATTTATGCATATCTTTATGCTCTAGTATTAGTAGATCTTGATTTTCTATTGCATGTGCTAGTGTCTAAAAGTATCTATGGTATATTTCTAATATTGGTTGCTTAGAATTAGGTTGTGCACTCAATTGCAAGCACTATCATGGTGTTTGGCTCCACATTTTCTGCATTTGAATGTTGTGACCTGTAGTTTGGAACTGAAGTAAGGTTACTCATGATGTATAAACTCTAAAATTTTAGAGGTTGAGCTTTAGTGGTTCAAAGAAAGTTAGAAGTGATAGAGTGTTCATTATGTTACTTAGCTGATTAGGTTGATGTTCCAGATTATTGTGCCAGAAAAGGGAAGTGTGCACTAGTAGGAGGAAGCATGTGAAGATAAAATAGGACCTATTTAAGATCACTAAGGGAAGTACGTAACATAATCTAAAACTAGTGGTAATGCATTTGCTTTTGGACTGAGCTGACTGCATATTTCATATCAATTTAAATTAAGGTCTATGCTTAGCCAACATGGCTAATCACAGATGGTGTTAAGAAGTTCTTGGCCAACATGAGATATTGTTAATATGTAGGAATGTTATGTGATTAGGGATTCAATGCAAATATCAATGTGATGTAATGTGAGTTGTATTCCAATCATTGTGTGTTATTATCAAAATATCATATTTTGTGTAGGAGAGTGTCTAAAAGTAGATCCAATCAATTTCAAGTTATGTAATATGTATTGAAGATCCATAGACCACATTTATGTAATATAGTAGCATTGTTGTCTTACCTATTGACTTGGTGCTCAGATATCTGTATTGGGGGTTGGTGTGTCCAGTAGGTTGGTGCTTGCAAATACAATTGGGGATTGGTGTCTCCAGTAGGTTGGTTTCTACTACATGATTGTAAGTGATTCATTATTTTGAGAGGGTAGATTTGGATAGTAGCTCTAAGTAGATCTTCTCATCATTTTTTTTCCCATTCTGGGTTTCCAGGTATATCTAGTGTTTTTTGTGTGAATGTGTACATCTATATTGCTACATGTTTCTTTGATGTTTTAAGGATCATGTTTGGAAAAGTCACTAATGATAATTAATGTTGAATTAAAGAGTTTTTTCATATATTGATTCATCTCCTCTTAATATATTGTGTTCCCTTCAATTTGTATCAAAGCTAAGTTCCTTAGAAGAAGCTTAAAAACTTAAGGTAGATTCGAGATGGCACACACTCAATTGCTCAAGAAGTTATTTATTCAGACAAGACACCATTTTTTGATGGATCCAATTATGTGTTTTGCAGAGTAACGATGGAAGCCTATTTGATGGAATTAGGGTTTGATGTTTGGAAATTTGTTGTGGATGGCTATGATATTCCTGAAAGTCTCACAAGAGATCAAGCCAAAAAGAAATAATGTGAAATAAATGCAAAGACAAGAAATAATATTTTGTGTGGTATAGCTAACTTTGATTTTGTGAAAATAGCTCACTGATTGGAAAAGAATTTTGGAATAAACTCTACAATATCTATGAAAGTAATGCTAAAGTTAAGGAGGAAAAAAATCATACCTAATGGGGATTTTTTGAAGGCCTAAACATGAAGGAGGAAGAAGGGCTAACTATATACCTACTCCAAGTTGATGAAGTTGTCAACACCATCAGAGGACTTGGTGAAGAAGTGAAAGAACCAATGATTGTTAAAAGGTACTTAGATCCCTTATTCTTAAGTTTGATTCAAAATTTTCTACAATAGAAGGAGCCAAAAATCTAAATAGTTTGACTATGGATGAACTACATGGGACATTAACTACATATGAGATGGGAATTATGAATGCCAAATTTTAAATAAAGGAGGTAGCTTCCAAGGCATCAGTGGAGAATGAGTATTTAGATCATAGTGAAGATTTTGAATCAGAAGAATAAAATTTTGTGAGGAGATTAAAAAGAGGTCCTGACAAGTATAAAGGTAAGTTACCTTTTAAATGTTCCGATTGTGGTAAAATTGGGCACATCGCTTCTAAATGAAAACTAAGAACTAACAACAAGAAGAATGGTTTGTATGTGGAGGAAGAAGCTTACTCATCTGATGAATATTAGCAACATACATCTAGAAATGAAAAAGGCTCTACTCACATGGCATTAGAATCCCTAGATGATGATATTGAAAATATGTCTTCCGAAAATGAAGAAGAAGATGCATAAACAATATTATTACATTTCATTAGTCAAGATTCATGTTAGCAATAAATCAAGTTTATGAGTAATATTTTTCATGTTTTATGTTCATTTGTTTTGTGATTACTAACACTTGCATGGTCTTCTGTCAATAAGAAAATTGTCCTTGCATGAGATGTGTACCATGACTTCAATCCATCAAGGAGATCATGTATGAGTGGTAATTTTTACAATAGTCAAGTCATTTATCACTTTTTTAATCCATTTTCCTCTGCTCAATCAAGGGTAAGAATTTTTTTCATCATTATAGCCATTGTGGAGTTGGGAACACCAAAATTGGATTTGACTTGGGCAAGCCTGTATTTGGCACAACCCTTTCTCTTTGTTCCTTCTTGTAAGTGGCATATCTAAAGTGAATTTGGGAGAAGATTGAAGACATAATAACAAGATCAAGCATTCAATAATTCTACTTCAACAAATTAGGGAAAGAGCAATTATTCATTAAAAGATGAAGTTCTGAAGGTGAGTCCAACAAGAAAGAACCTATAGATTGTAACACACCTATACCTATTCAAATATTCTAGAAAGCAACATCTCTAGTCTATGGAACCTATGCCCCTGACTAGACTATTTTAGCTCAAATTTTTATGTCAAGTTCCTCCATCTTTTCCTTCTAATTTTCTATTATCAATTTCAACATTTGAGTTTTGTACTCTTTTGAGTTTGCATCAATTTTTTGTAGAAACATGGTTAACCTAGTTCACATTCACAAGATCACACACATTGTATCCAACACAAAAAATCCACCTTCCCAAAAGGGGACCAAAATCATGATCAACCATTCTAGCTCTTCCTTCGAGGATAGTAGCCAAGTAGTATTTCATGATATTTTTGTGTCCTTCAATTTCTAATACCTAGATAAAAGTGTGATTTAGACCCTAGATCCCTTTTTCCTACCAAACAACTAATCAAGAGTTACAAATAATAAAAACCTATAATAGCAAAAAGACAAGAGCCTTTTGACAATAGTTAAAAAGCCAAGTACAACAAGTAACAAAAACACTCAAATAGTGAGATATTATCAAGTAATTTAGTAAAAATGAGGTAATTACATCTCCTATTTTCTATTTCACATCCTTGATAAACTGTAATTTTGATGTTGAAATTGAAGCTTGCATTGAACAAGGTGTAAGCCTAATGTTAACTGTTATTTCTAAAATTAGAGGTTACAACTGTCCCAAATAGAAGCCTATGATTTAGGTGAGCATTCACTAAGAAAATACATAATTTTAAATTGAAAAATATGTACAAGAATAAATAATGTATATTACCAAAGCTTCAATTATAATCATGCCAATGTAACCCATGTTGAACACACTGTAGTGCTAAGAGGAGGGTGAATCAACATATATTAAAACTTAACTATTCCCATTTGCAGATTAAACATCACATCACATTAATTGAAAGAAGAGAAGAAATGAAAACATGCACCACACAAGGACACCAAGATTGTTATGTGGAAAAAACAATGAGGGAAAAACGACGATGAGAGTTAACTCACAATATATGAAGCTCACTACTTACAAAAATTACAATGTTTGTTTAAGGCTCTCTACCTAAGGACTTGCAAACTAAGGAACACAACCTTAGGGAAAGATACAAGGACCCTCTGAGACTTACTATCTCAAAGCATGATACATGAAAATTATAATGAGAAATATGAACATGAACTGCTATAAAGAAGCATCCAACATATGTTTGATGTTGCGGTCTCAATTCATCATACATAAATACCTTCACAAATGATTTTGATCTTATATAATATACTCCACAACAACTCAAAACCCCAATTAGGTCAACTTCAAGGTGACCCTTAGATGAAACACATGATACTACATAGGTTGGCTTCAAATATATGCATTATGAAGAGAAAATGAGTTGTGAAACAAAACACGACATAAAAATACCAACACGCATCTCAACACATCCTTCAAAGAAAGATTAATTAATTAGGACCAACCACATATGAAGGGAACAAGACTGTCAGCCCAAATAATGACAACACTACCAAATTTTCCAATTGTACAACTTTACTCCACCGAGGAGAGACCAAAAATTTATGCTGACCAAGATGAGAAAAATGTAGACTATGCACAATATCTCTTCAACCTTCTTCTAAAGAAACTGATGATCGTATGTCAGCACAAGGAGAGAAACATATTGAACTAGTAAAAATAGCTCGCATCTCAAACAGACTGTTGCACTCCAATACTTAGGATATTGCATTGTTATACATAAAACACCTGATACTTTCATGGAAGAGCTCTTATACCTCTCTAAACATATGTCCAGGTCTACACAATGACATCTATCATATTAGAGGAATGTGAAGCACTCCAATAGGCCTTCATCAACACTTTACTTTGCCAAAACACAGACCACAACACTGTCATTTGTAACTTTCACTGCATAAGGTGTAATGACTTGAATTCTTGAATATAACACCTTCACATCTTGACCATCTTATATTTTGAACTGCAAGATAAAATCTTGCTCTGAAGAAGGATGCATACCAAAACACCAAATTGGTAAAATATCAATGTAGGCATGCTATAAACATATTAGAACAAGTGTACCCACCTCCACATCATACTTAGAAATCAAACTGATCACCACTCTTCCTCATACTACATTTCTGACTCGTATCAACAAATATCTCTACACATCAACGAACTCCAGAGTATTATACAAACCTCAACACACACACACACTTGACATCAATGAAAACCAATCTTGAGTTGACATCAATGGTGAAACATATTTCCAACAACTCACTGATAATTAATAAATTAATCTCAATGCAATAAGCAAGACAAGTCAGAGCTATGGAGGGATAAGAATAGGTCTATTGACCAAATCCTCTCCCTTTACTCCACACAACCAAAGTTGTGATGCTTGAAGTTAGCCCATTATCCATTTCCTCTGGTATTTTCCCAAACAAATTGCATGGGTAGACGAGCCCAAGCAAGCAGATGGGTACATCCCCTCACTATGAGATAACTTAGTGTTCCAATTTTACTACATATTTTTATTCTCATTGAAAAACTCAAATGCTCAATTGTCCTAATGTTCTCTCAAATAGCAAGAACATATCATCTGTCATATGTTTGTTGGTCTTGATCCAATTGTTAGGCTAAAAGTGAGAATTAAACAAGGTTCATGCAACATTAGATGCTCTATTTCCCTCAATAATTGTGTGCATATTTAGAATGTGGAGATGTTGTTGGTCAAAATAATAATGCATTTGTATGTATCTAGGATGATGATAACAAAAATTATGTTGAGAATAATTTATATCTTTTAAACAAAACTATTCCTCATGTGGAATACTTTTGGGAAGATTGTGTAGATGATTTTAAATTCAAACAAAGAGATTAAACTAGAATGACTATTGAGAATCTAGAAAGTTATAATATCCCATGGGATATAGAAGGTATACAGGATGATGGTTTAGACTTGGTGGACCTTGTTTTCACCACTACGATTAAAACATAGTCTCTTCTCCCAATCAATTGGGCAAGGAAGGAGGTAGTTAAAATTAGAGAAAGAACACAATATATATCAAAAATTAAATTAAATTAACATAGATATTAAAAATTAAATTAACATAGATATTTTAAACATACTTAATTAAAAGACATAGAAATGTATCAATTTTTATTTTCAATATAGATATAACAAAATGGTATCTCTCTAACATCTTTTTATATATAAATAAACTTAAGATATCTATGAAGTATAAGATTTCTGAAATGCCACTCACTCCTTTTATGATAGAATATATTTTAAAGATTTTTTATAGTTTATAAAAATAGGAATATTTCATTTAAAAAAAAAAAACACAAAGACTAAGATAATGCATTATTAGCATTTGATACACAAGTCGCGCATTCATCGCTGACAACGTTCAGATTTGTTTTGACATTTCCACTATGGACTCGACTTTAATCGTACATTTTCACTCTAAATTAAGTCCGGCATTCACGGTGGACAACGTGGAGTCAGTTGTAATCAAGTCTGTTGGAAAATAAAAAAGTATTAAACATTGACTGGTGAGTCATGAAGCACTCCTTACCGAATCTATCAATTCTTGGAGAAACTTGTGAATGGTATATTTGCGTGTTGGAAACCATAGATTTAAATTACGTCAAAGTCTTTTTATAGTCCATATCTGAATTTCCACCTTCATCTGCACGCTACTTTCAAGTGATCATCGCCGACTGTTGAAGGAAAAAGAGGAGTTCCTTTCCTTTCCTTATTGGAATGGTAGGACACGCTTTCATACATAACTCCCGCATTCATGCCGGACAACGTTCACAATTTCTTTTCACATTTGCACTATCAACTCGACTTTAATCGTAACAAACATTGATTTTCTCATCTCCTTTGCTGTCTGGCATCCTGATGATGGATCACTGAGTGTGATCCGAAACGTTGATGAAAAAACTCTAACACAATCACAAATCCAGAAAATTAAAAATCTTCAGCACTATGGATTAATGTGGAAATCTCATAGCACTAATTGACTCATCACTCATGAAACACTCCTTACTGAATCTATCAATTCTTGGACAAACTTGTGAATGGTATATTTAAATTACGTCAAAGTCTTTTATAGATTTAAATATTTCCAACTTCATCTGCACAGCAATTCAACATGATCATCTCTGAGTATCAATGAAATTGATTTTTTTCGTTATGTTTTATTTACGTCGAAGGCGTATCCTAGCCGAAGTGAACCGGCTCACTTCTGAATCAGACGCTGCATACGTAGATTTTTACAGTTTTTCATTGGTGACATCAGGAAATTATCTTTATGAGATCTTTACGCTGCAACTTTCTATGCCATCTGTTCAGACACATTTTTTACTTTACCATAGCATGGATGATAGTGGAATACAACTGTAAAATATCTTTACTGCCACACCTCATTAACTGCTGTCTAGTTATAGCATCAATTGTTGTTTATGATCCAATTGTTGTTTACTCCATGCTCACCTGACCTCCAATAACTATTTACATTTTAGTTATTACAATATTTTAATTATGCCAATAAAAAATTACAAATTATACCAGTATATGTTCACTACTAAATGTGTAGCTAGCAAAAATAAATAAATAAATAAATTTAAATATATATTGGTACATATATATTTTCAACACAAGACAAGTTGAACAAAATAAAGTCATTTTTGAATTAATTAAAATACATTTATGTTTACAGTAGCCCCCAATAACTATTTACATTTTAGTTATTACAATGTTTTAATTATGCCAATAAAAAATTACAAATTACACTTTGTGTATATGTATTTATTGTTAATCTAAATGAAAACATAAAACACTAAATGAAACATTATTCTAAAGAAATTTAGATAAAATTTAAACAAACAAAATTCCTTCAGAGCCGTCCCATTTTTCTCTATCTACAGAGATTTGTTTGAAGCTTGTGGCTCTCAGATTGTGTAAGTTCAGCTTCTCCAAATGACAACCTGTAGAATGAGTTATGCAAAAGGAAATTCTATCCTATATGCTGATGAAGATGGGATTACTGATACGGATATGGACAGGGGCTGTGATTATGCAAAGGGGTTGTGAATGAAAGATAACATGATATGCTACTATACTATGATTCTATGCTTCTATGCTATGAAAATACTCTATGAATGCTGTGAATACTATGCAATTTGCCTATAGTTTACTTGCTTAAAATTCTATATGATTTGGAGCTCCCGGCAGCTGTATTTATAGATTTTTGCAGGCTCCATCCTGGCTGGCAAGAATCTACGGCTATGAATTTGTCTGGTAAATTTGAATGGTGAGAGATGGAGAGGTTGAGAAGAAGATGGAAGAGGTTGAGAGGTTGGAGAGAAGGATGGATTCCTTTCTTCAACCCACGAGAACAAGCCTGCACAGAAACAGAGAAATTTAATTTTCTATTTCAACCGTTTGCTTCCCGGGAGTTGAAGATAAATCCCCAATTAAATAAATAAATTTATTTAATTTTATTTATTGCTTTTGATATTTGATTTTTGAAAACTATGGAAGAATTAATTAAATATTTTTGGAATATTTAATTGTGATATGACTTTAGAAGAATATGAAATATTTAGAAGATTTAATTAAATATTTTTGGAAATATTTAATTATGAATAGATTTTTGAATCGAATTAGAGTAATTTTGAAATGATTTAAGAATGAATATTAGAAGAAATAATTAAATATTTTAGAGATATTTAATTGTAAATGATATTTAGAGAAAGAATAATATTTTAATCTTTATTTTGAATAAAATATTCAAGCCTAAGGTATATGATAGTGTATAAATAAATTGTAACATTTATTTAATTAGTGAAAATGAATATGAAAGGTGATTAAATATTTAATCGAGGAAATGAAATCATGAACAATATAAATAAATTATTTAAATTTATTTATATGTGAATAGAATCAAAAGATTTTAATTAAATATTAAAATATTTAATTATTCTGGAGACAATGTGATATGACCGACAAGTGCGCTACAACACTGGTATATGTTCACTACTAGAATTTGTAGCTAACCAAAAATAAAAATTTAAACATATATTGGTACATATATATTTTCAACACAAGACAAGTTGCACAGAACAAAGTCATTTTTGAATTAATTAAAACACATTTATGTGTACAATAGCCCCCAATAACTATTTACATTTTAGTTATTACAATGTTTTAATTATGCCAATAAAAAATTATAAATTACACACGTATATGTTCACTCCTAAATGTGTAGCTAACCAAAAAAAATAAAAAAAAAATAAATTTAAACATATATTGGTACATATATATTTTCAACACAAGACAAGTTGCACAAAATAAAGTCATTTTTGAATTAATTAAAATACATTTATGTTTACAATAACCCCCAATAACTATTTACATTTTAGTTATTACAATGTTTTAATTATGCCAATAAAAAATTACAAATTACACCCGTATATGTTCACTACTAAATGTGTATCTAACCAAAATAAATAAATTTAAACATATATTGGTACATAGATATATTCAACACAAGATAAGTTGCACAAAATAAAGCCGTTTTTGAATTTTTTTAAAATACATTTATGTTTACAATAACTACTCCATGCAAGTGGCTCAAAGCTTCAACTACATTGTATTTACATGTATACATAAACAGTTAATGGTGCACAATGTCACATAATTTAAAACATTATGAATAGTTAATGGTGCACATTGTGACATAATACAAAACATTGATCAACTTTATGAGCTATCAATTGCACATTCACCCACACTTACTATCACATCTTCATGTATTAACTCCATCTACTTCTGGTATCTACACACACAGTTAATGGTGTAAGGCTCCCTAATAAACCAAAAAACATATTATAATTCATCTATATGACTGAATTTATTCAAGCCACCTATTTTTTCAGTTAAAACAAATATAAAATTGATTTCCTAAAATACATGATAGAACTTAGGCATAAATGACCACTACAAAATGAAATGACAAATTATTTCCCACGGTAATTCAAATTTGAAATCAACCACCACAATTCAATGCATTCAATTAACATATTTGAATGATTTAATAAGAGGGAATTTCTAGGGTCATTTTCATTACGAATTCTCCTCTACTTTCACTTAATATCCTCTGCAAACTTCAGAGCTTAATAAGGCAACTTCTACAGATTCCTCTTAAAAGGGAGCTTATTCAGGTCGGTACACCTAGAATAGGATAATTTCTTGTTTTTATTTATCATTACACTGGATTTACATTTATGTTGTCTATTTCAATATTCAATACACTCTTTTATATTTATGCACTCAGTGTTTACATTATTTTCAGGCATATTGTCTTACATTTATTTTGTCTGTTTCATTATTCAATATACTCTTTTATATTTATGTACTTAGTGTTTACATTATTTTCTGGCATATTGTTTTACATTTATGTTATATGTTTCATTATTCAATATAATCTTCTATATTTAT